>DWQX01000354.1:0-46549 GCA_018245475.1 Pharmacophagus antenor | reverse complement strand
ATATTATATATATTATAAAGATAAATTTATTAATCTAGTAATCCGCAACTGAAAGATTAAATTACCTAAAATAGTTTATTGAGCTTAATATTTGTTATTACAAATTAATTGTTTATTATAGAATAGAATAGTCTTTATTACATAACGAAAATAAATAAGACAAAAAATACACATGAAACAAAATAAAAGAAAGCTAGTGGTACACATAGACCGAAGTAAAAGAATACGACAGCAGTGCAAAAGGCGGTCTTTCTGCTGAAAGCAGTCTCTTCCAGACAACCTTGATTATACGACAATAGGTCCTATGAATTCGTAATAGATGGCCTTGAAACTTAATTAATTTTTAATAACTTAAAATTACTATTATATTTATCGTTTATATATTATGTATAATATATTTTGTGAATGTCATTGATTACAAACTATAGTTTAATACGTGATAAATAATTGTAAAATTAAAATATGTATGTTGGTTAACGTTGAACAGTAATTGCCTTAATTTTAATTATTTATCTTTGCACAACAATTACTCTTAAATTATTTATCTGTATTATTTATCAAAAATAATTGGGCCATAGCGAAAACAATTTTTATTACTTTCACTGCCATAATGCATTTTACGATAAAGACGAAAATACTAAACGATGACTAAAAGATTATTTCTTAATATTTTCTCACAATTATTGTGCCAGTTTTGTCAAATTAAAGCTAATATATTTATATTAACATCATGCATAGCGCGTTATATAATTAACATCGTTAAGGTATCAATTCCTAGTTTGAATGACTGTTAGTCTGATGCTGTGATTATCAACCACTAACGAATGTTATTATGATGTATAATATTACAAGACCTTTGATTTTATACTTTAACATTATTGTTTAATTTATTTTTAAAATGATTACGTTAGCCTTTTTAATTTAATATCATTAGTCGCGTACTACCGTCTTTCTATGATAACCCTATATCTATTATAGCCTTCAGCTTCAAGTCATCTTTCGCATTTTTGGCTAGCGTACTCTATTGTGCTTTCTATTGTTCATCTTTGGTCAATTAGGAATCTAGTTTTAAAATATAAGCGTTTTATTTATTTATTGATGTATCAATTCACGTAGTTGATTACAGGCATTAATGATATTATTTTTCAACATTATAGAAAGAAACTCGAATAAAATGTATTGCGTATTTGATAAAGTTACAAAAAATAAAAATGGACACCTAGGGGATGGATCAATGTTGGCTTGCTTTGATTATATGGGACATGGAATCGTATATGATCGTTCAGGAAAAACTCGGTAAGTAAATCAATTATTACAAAATTATTGTTACAAACCATAATGAAAAACTGGTTTATAAGCGCTTAAAAATAAGATTATAATTTTAAAATATTAAAGGGGAGTGTGAAGACACGTCGCAATATTTATGACTATGTAATTAATTAGGTATGGAACAGTAGGTAAGGGAATTCACATTAATTTTTTTCATGATAATATTATTAATAAAATGTTATGAAAAAAAAATCTAAAATTTTAAAATGTTATTACAGGTTAAAATACAATCAATCCGAAGGTATACTTCTAGATAGTCATATTGGGCCACCAGCTCGATGGAAATGGCATACCCTAAATGAGCCACCAATTCTTATTGGTGTATATGAAAATAAGTATTTAAGACCATATGACAAATGTCTCGATCAACTTGCATATGAGCTTGAAATTAATAAAAATGTAATAAAGGATAAAATGTATGAAATCGAATTAAATAATATGATAAGAGATAATTTAAAAAAGTTTTCTATTAAATACAAACGATTGGAAATAAGACCAATTTTTTTTAAAATAAACGACTACTTTTCATTAAATATAGTGAGCCAATCAAAAATTTACCTCCAGTTTAAAGATTGCGAAACGTCTTTAAAACTAAACATTGGATTGAATTTATTAAATAACGAAATAGTGGGAGTGGAAACGGTTGATGTCACAGAAGTTGTACAAGATTGTAAAGAATGGAATTTGAACGACACAAGAATTTAAGGAGTTGTAGTAACAATAGTGACTGTAGAATAGTGTGTTCTTGATTTTTTATTGAACGCGTGGAATTAGTTATCTGACAGAGTAGAGTTCCTCATTTCGCTGCTAAACATTTTTTTTTCATCACCATGCTTAACTTTTTGCAAAGAGGTCTGAATTTGATGTTAATTTTTTTAGTCTCCGTATAAGAGTATACCACAGAGACTGGCATGTAAAAATAAAAAAAAAAATACTAGCCTACCCTACTAGGAAAGATTGATTTTGCATATATTCAGATCTTTGTTGACACTCCTGATTCTGTGATTATTTACTGTGCCCCGATTAGGTTGTGAACATATGTAAGGTAATGTTAGTCATAGTTGAATAAGATTGCAACTCTTATTTTAAGACCGCAAATGTCTTACACACATACATAAATAAGTGTAGCTGTTTAACATCATTATATAGTAATATTAAAATGCTAGGAGTAATTTATTTTCTCTGGAAACCATTGCATATTTCATTCAATACACTAAAAAGCGTGGTTTACAGTAAAAAAAGTTTATTGTGATTGTAATATCATTTATTATTGTATACTCAATCTACGTTTCTTAGCTGTAAATAGTAATGGTTATAATTAGTAAGAAAGCATGTAGGTTTTGTTATTGAGCCACCGTTAAGCTCAACAATAGGTTATGAGTTAAATGATTTTGTTTTAAAAATTTTAATGTTATTTAAAATATATATTAAATGTTTTAGAAATAAAATGTAAAAGAAAGAAGGTTTTTCTAAATAGGACGACGTACTTAGGTTATTTTACTTATAATGTAAAAATGTTAAATGCGTAATAAATAAACTTTATTTACTTAAAAAAGAATGTCACTAGAAGAAAACTGATGATATTCAAATGACTAAATCTGTTTATTGGAATAGATCGGTCTATATTTAGTTGTGAAAAAGAATGGATAAAAATAATTTCAGGTTTTCTAAACCATAGAGGCGTACTTAAATATTGTTTTTAGAGTAATAAAAATGTTATTTTTACAATGTTGTAATTTTTAAATGTAATTTGACATTTGTTTGTACATGTAATTAATTGAAATTAAAAAAATAAAATAAAACATACTTTTTCAATATTTATGATTTTATTCTAGTACTAGATTAAGTATTTTAACATGCTCATTCTATGATTAAAATGTGATTAATAAATATTATATAATAATAATAAATAGAACGGTTTACTCGAGATTAGATTGCGGGATACAGGAAAATATTAGTTTGTATATATTAGAATATCGCTAATACACTTGTTAGAATTGTAGGTGAAACTAAGAGAAACGTTATATACTAAAGAACATGAAAATGATATAAATATTGGATTAAGTTATTGTTTGAAGCTAGACAACATAAATGTAATAACTATACTATATAGATTCTTCTATAGGTTTAACTGACAGATACAGTATCAACACTACTATTATCACCACGATTTAGGTTGTCATAATTACATATGATTTAATCCATTGAACGTTTAAATTTGGAACTACGAGTAGTAACGAGTGTAATTGCTTTCGCCCGGTAAATATTCGGAATCCGTAGATCATTAACTTTAAGGGCAAATAATGCAAGTTTAAGCTGAAGCATCCCTTGTCCTGAAAAAATAAGTGAGGAGGTCGATCGGCAGAGGAAACACGATGGTCGAGTTCTTTTCAGCCGATATAGTGTTCAAAGTCTGAAAGAAAAGTTGATAATTAAAACCGTTGTAGAAAATGTTCAGTTAACGGATATTTAATTTAATGTGATAGCTCTACAGTGAAGTTACTGATGTCACTAAATATACCATCTTATATTATCTTAAGGTGATAATCGCTAGGAATTATGAAGTATTGTGACAATCATCCTAAATGGCCTTATCTGCCTTGTATATCACACTAGCCTACACCCACACCGCTTGTCTGGGTGTGAGAATGTATATTGCAGTGCACCAAATTATTCATGTGTACCAATTTCCGTGTCCAAAGACCCGAAGAATAGAAAGTTTAATTGAATTTTCATCTCCCCGTTCCCCACACATTTCATGTGTCATGTGTCTAGGACCAGCAGTTAGCTGTGTGCTGTTTAATATGTAAGTTAGTGAATCAGTAAGGACTTTGAATTTTATATATATAGATGATTATTTCAATCAATTCAATTTTATTTAATGATTTAGAGGGTTATAGTTATGTGGCGGCACTAACGTGAACGAATATTAATTCGATAAACGTTCCGTACATGTTTACGCTTCCGTTTTTTTTAATTAAAAATTTAATTTCACACATTGTTAGGTGATAATAAGGCTGTAGACGGTGAAGCGTGTTCGCCCAAAATATTTCTTGCTTTCATTTGTATGACTGCTGAAACACAGCAATGTTTTTATGACGGCATATTGACATTGAGGGGATATGTTAGCCAGGCGGGTTGGAAAAATTCTACTATCCAGACTCTACTACTAAAGTGGCCCAGAATTTGAACTCGAGACCTCTATGTTACGTTACAAAGTTAGTGAATGAGAAGAAAAATGTTCAAGTAACCTGCAAGTAACGCAATTGAAGAGCTGCAGGGCTGTCGCCAATTACTTCGGAAGCCTCACGGAGGGCGCGGGAAGCCTTTTGTTCACCTTCAGCGGCGATGACCTTGGCGCGTGCCTCCCTAGCCGCTTCAGCTTCCGCCGCCATGGCGCGTTGCAGTTGGATAGGCAAGCGGACGTCTTTGCTGCGTTATAAGTAGAAGATTTGACGGTTTTGTACATCATTAGTTGTATCTCATGGCTCATTGACCTGTCAATATTTTCCCACGAAACTTTCGAGATTAAATTTGCTGATAATTATGTGATTTTGTTTTATTTCTTAATAAACGTTTTTAATAAACGTTCACATAATTATCCAGTGAAAAATAGAAAAAAATCTCTTGGTGAGTATTTTATAGTTTTCCTATGAGGATTTCGTACTTGTCAATAATAAAAAACCGCCAGTGTATGAAACTATGTATACATTATTAACTTTTTTGCGCTTGAGTAGCACCTCGCAGGCACCACTACGAATAACGCGGCATCTGGAATGTGGGGGACGAAATTATTTTTCTAGATGTATATATAGATTATTTATTGAAATATGAATATTATAATTTTAATCTCTTAATAAATTTAATTAATGCTCTCAATAAGACACTTGTAACAGAATTGATTGGAATTAATGTAGCATTAGGGTAGGTCAATCGAAAAATTCGTCGAGTGTAGTGTTAATAGCTTATAATCTTGACCATAATATTTTAATAAGCATTTTAAGGGTGGGAAAAGTTGAATTTTGATCCTGTTGATATCAAAATATTTGTTTTTTGTTTCTCCTTATCAGCTGTTGGATTTTTTAGTGATAATATTAAATCTTATGCTGCGTATTATATAATTCATTTAGTGGTAACGTCTATAAGATCTTGCTGTAATAATATTGGACGGAGCACTTAAAATCATGATTTTTTAATGAAAACGTGTTGTGCGACGTTGAAGTTGTTTTTATTATCGTTTATGGGCTTAAACTTTACTTTCATTTCACCTGATATCGTGAGACCTAGATGGTGAAGCCTGTTCGCCCCAAACATTTTACAATTAACACAGTTATGGCGGTTGATTGATCTTGAGAGTGGTAGCTAGTTAGGAGGGTTCGAAAAACACTACTACCATTTAGACTCCACGAAACCTGTAATTGGAAATTGATCCCGGGACCTCCGCATTACATGGTAAGCGGTAATCCATTGTGCGACGGAGACAGTAAAATGTTCTAAAGTTACCATTCATACTCGTACAAAGTGTTATCGTAACATTGATGAATGTATAATTATAGAACAATTATAACAACAACTGTTCTAATTCCCGCGATGCAGTGTTAACAAAGCTTACGAGTTCAATCGATTCTCAAACAATACTAGAAATAAAACGTCAATCGGCGATATAGTATAAAAATTGAATCGTTATAACGTGTTTTTCATTCTATTTATTGAAATAATACATGGTGTAACGCGGGCGGACTTAATGTCATTTAGCATTATCTGCCAGTTAACATCTAATAACACAATTATTTAAATATTATGCGTGTAAAATTTATTTTTTTATTATGTTGTATTAAACCTTTAAATTTTTATTTGGAGGTAATAAAAGTTGAAGTATCGAAGTGAAATATAAAAAAAATTAACAATGATAGCAGAAGGTAATGATGGTTACTTTCCTATCGATCATTCCTAGGTAGTTATATTGTTATTATATTAGAGCAACTAATATTATTTAATTCTATATTATGGTACTCTGACATTGAGGTATACTTGTGTTTTTACATTAATTTTCCTGACATAATTCTTGAATAAATTAATCGATGTGTACAAAATTATTGATTATTTATTCATTACGAAACAAAATAAGACGCCTTTTTGTCGATTCGTTTGCAATTACCTCGTGTTAATGAAGTTTTTATGTTTTACGAGATTGCTACAGTCGTTTATTGATGATGATTCTGGTGAAACTTCCGCTAAGCGCTAAGATGACGTTCTAGTTTCTTGTGTATTTGAAACCCCAACTTTTGTTTTGAGGTTCAATAATTTGTCACGAAAGACTTTCAATATAAATTTTAGTTATATTAAAAATTTATATAAAATAAGAAAATAAAGTCATTTTTTGTAATGAATGTTGCGTTAATTGTTTGATATACTCTTATAAATATGTAGTGGGTCATGTACCGATTCATGTCACCAATAGGTACTTCTCCGGACGATGACGACGAAAAATACTACTTACATTTCCACGCGCTCCACCTTAATGCCCCATACTTCAGTTGCTTCGTCCAAAGCGATTTGCATGTTTCCAGAAATAGTTTCCCTCTCGCTTAGTATTTCATGAAGAGGTCGGGTGCCCATGGTGTTCCGTAGTGTGGTTTGAGCCAAGAGACGAGTGGAGTGATGAGCGTTCTCCACGTTAGCGATAGAAATGGTCGCATTATGGACACGGTAGTACACTACCGCATCAACAGACACGGTTACAGAGTCCTTGGTCAATACCTGGTTAAGCAGAATATCATTATAAATATTGCAAAGCACAACTTGTGCATGTCCTCATTTTGATTATTGTACTAAGATGTGGTGGTAGTATAATTAGACGAAAAACTCCCTGCCTTAAAAGTTAGTGTTTAAATGAAATCAGAAAGACAAGAGATAAAAAGTATTGAGTCAGCATGGATGGACAAGCATGCACATTATTGTATAGCAGAGTTCCTCCTTTTTAAGTGAAATGCTGTAATAAAAATATTGCAATTTGGGTGTAAACTGAAGCATATAAGACAATTTTTCTTTTAATTTAGTGTAACAGATATAAATCGATATCCGAAATCTGTTTTGTACCATTTAGCAAAAAATTAATGTAAGAAAAAAAAAATACTATGAAACATTTTATCTATAAAATCAATTAGTTTTTTCAAACAACAAACATAAACATTCAGAAATAATTTAATAGTTTTTACAATTCGTTATTGTTTATTTGCAACGAACAGTATATTTTTAATGGCTTTTAAATGACTATTCAGGAATATGTTAAAAATATCCATGGAAATGACAAATTACCAAACTTAATAACTGAATGTCCGTTCGATCATTTGCGATGAGGTGTTGAACACTGAAACCGCAATTCCAATACGCGAAATGCATTGAGGCTGCCGTAGTGAAAGATTATATTAATCAAATATTTAAATGGATTATTTGTCGGTGGCTTTGTATGTATAAGCTAGAAGTTTATACATCATATGTTAATCGATTTATTATTTTATAGTGACATGTAACAGCCATATGTATTCCGATAAGTGCACATGATATGGAATTAAAATATACTTCTTTGCACACTAACTCAAGTTATATTTTACTATTTTTATCTGATTAATCATTATTTATAACCAATAAATCTTTACGATACAGTCATATTTCTCCTATGCAAATATTGATCTACAATTTTTATATTATTATTTTTGAACTAATGTTACTTTCTAATATTATATAAAAAAAATAATGGTTGTCACCATCATCTCATACTTTATTTAACTAATATGATATTTAACATATTCCCTAAAATAATAATAATTATTTATTACATTCCATATTAATACAACGTATTTAAGACGATTAAATAAATATTGGTCGTAAAAATTGAGGCAGCGGACACGGGTCCCCAGTTTAATTAAAAAATATTCTTGCAGTCTATTAGATTTATAAATTAGATAGATAGCCATCAGTTAATTTACGAAAAGGGACAGATGTAAAGCTCCCTTCTTGTGATAAAGTGGTATTTTGTAAAATGGTCAACTGTATTTCTATTTAAATTCATTCGCAATTGTAAATATATACATTGAACATGAAAATTAAAATTTATCTCTCTCAATTATTTTAGCGTATATTTACTTAATATAGGGCATGTGATAAAAACTAAAATCTTTATTTTTGAGCTACTTTACCTCCTGTGGAGGCACGTCATAGGTCAGGGTACGAAGATCAACTCGGGCATAGGTGTCAACGCAAGGGAGAATGAAGAATATCCCTGAAAATGTACATATCGAATTAGTGACCGAAGTGTTACGAGGCGAGTAATAGCATGTAATAGTTACCCGTAGCAAGTATAGCTGATGCAATATATTATTCCTGTAATTGTGTGATTTGATTATCAATGAAATTGAGTTTTATCCTGTCCTTTTCACCACAACTTACCTATAAACTCTTATTTACAAATAAGCGTATAAAGTTACTTTGTTTTATGTTAATTGATGCAATGTATGTGTTCCAGTGATTGATTCTTGTATTACTTTACATTATGCGTTGTATTTATTTATGTTGTAGATAAACTTATATACGAGTTTGTAAACATTGTCAAAATTAAACGTTAGTTAGCTATTTGGTATGAAAATAGTTTGAAAATATTTACTCAAATACAATACGTATACATTAAATTATTAAATAAAAAAAACTAATTTGGTTGTCCTGAATTATGACAGCTGCCAAGGAATGAATTATCACAGTATCGAAAATTAATTCAGATATAATTATTAAATACAAAAATGTTATTATTATATATAACCAGGAGTTAAGGGTACTAAAAATTATTGTTATTTTCTATTATTATTATTATACATACCTGGCCCTTTGGCACCGCCGGAGAGTAGGCGGCCTAAACGGAAAATTACGGCCCTTTCATATTCTTGCACCACCTAAATAAATGAAAAAATTTCAAAACATATTTCATTAATCTTCACATTTGGTAAGCCTGTATCAAGGTCAAAAAGAAAGATAACAAAAGAAATTTTAAAAAGTGAAGAATTAATACTTCGTCATCCACTGATTATGTGATTTTAAATATTTTCATAATATAAAAAGATATTCTAGATCGGCTATACGGAGAGTCGATGTTGACTCTCGTGTTTCTGGGCTGTACACCGAATGTATATCTTAACACTTACATGTGAGATATTTTCTTTAAAGCTATTGACGAGGATTGTAAACATACTTGAAAACAAACGTTAACGGTGTTATTTTAATTGGCAATGTATTAAAACTTGATCCCGATTTTATGTGAAGGAAATTGACAATGCGACCAAAAACGGTGAAACGTGTTAAACCAGAAAACTGACTCTCACATGTAAAACTGCCGGAACACAGCAATGTTATTGGAGAGACAGGAGTGTTTTAAAAAAACCCCACCACCATCCAAATTCTCGCCTCCCCACCTCTATCCAAACTACTCGTGTAGATTACATATTGAGCCTGGGACCTATGTGTTACAAGAGGTAGAACACTAGTCTACAAAAGCAGTATTGTAATGCAGATTAACGTATTGTTACATCCAATATATTCGCCGTAAGTTTTGTTGTTTTATCTTATGTAGTATGTATAAACTGTCAGATAACATGCATTGTTGTTCAGAACGTGCATAATGAAGATCCGCTTTCACAAACAGTTCAGCGATATTAATTGGGTGAACATTTTCAAGGAATTAGTTTCGTATTCCAAATATGACAGCACTATTTTATATAAATTCATAAATAATCCCTGTACCTTATTAAATCCTTTTTGAAAACTCAGTATAAAATATTTTTTTTGTCGTCTAAACACGTTTGCAATAAATTTATATGTTCAAATGCAGTTTTCAATCTTGAGAGTTTTAAGACAGAAGTTCTTGTTCTTGAAAGAAATTTAAATAGTGTTTGCGATTGTTTATCAAACATTATATTGCACAATATATTATTGCTGCATTTAACAGCTTCGACATTTTACTTATCACTACGTAAATAACTTTGTAAATAAATTTAGTAATTACTGCTGCTGATCATTCGGGCTTTAAATGGTTTTATAATTTTTTCGTTTACCGTTTTATATGTATTAAATAAATATAAATCAAATAAGATTTCTAATGTCGTATACCTTATTAAATTACGTTCTAAGAAATTAATAACTAATGTGGAGTCTGGGAAAAGTTAGAATACAGATGGTATTATTAAACAAAATCTATATTTAGATATATGTTTTATGCATAAAGAACGTGCTCTATACCGATTTCAGCAGCTTAGGCGAGTATCATTTAATACGCTCAATGTTATGTTAGGTACCAGAAAATACAAATACTTTCATTTACATATTCCATGACATAAGGTTTTTGAAGATTTTCCTTTACGGTTGCGAGGCATATAAGAGCTAAAATCTTTTATATTAAGTAATTAAAGCGCAGCTGAAAGTTATTTAAATATTATCGAATTTTTTTTATACTTATGTCGAGCAAATAACTCCACTTCACCTGACGTTAAGTGGAAGTGGAGTCCAAATGTGAAGATGGCTGATGCCACAAAAAGTTATTGCATCAGCCACCCTCAACCTGCCGACCCGCAAGGTGCTTTACGCCTCGCGCAAAAGACCCAAGGTTAAATGAAGAAGGAAATACATGAGCTGGAAGGAGTTCCATTTAGGTATAGTGCGATAAATGAACGAATCCGAAAATTTCTTTGTGCGCGATGGAATGATGGTGACGGTGTGTCTATAACACCGCAGTCCCGCTCGTGCGTTTCTAAGGTGGAAAGGTGATGGTGGGATAAGGGAGAAGACTTCTTCAGAGCATTCGCCATGGTACAGCACATAAAAAACGCACAATGCCGCGATGTCTCATCGCTTCTGCAGAAGTTCAAGATTTCTGATGACCTCTGCATCGCCAATGATACGGATTGCGCGGCGTTGTAACCTGTCCAAAGCATCGAGAAGGTAACGAAGCCATCCCAGAGGTGCGAGCAATACTCGACGCAGGACCGCACCTGTGTTTTATACAGCAGTTTTATCAGGCGTAAAAAAAACCGCATCTTGATCAGGAGGCCTAGTTTTCGTGACGCTGTTTTAATCACGGGCTCAGTGTGGTTCTTCGGAGTGAGGTCGGAGCGAACCTCTATACCGAGCATGGCGACGCAGTTCTGTGGCGCTAAGGTTGTACTCTGAAAAGTGGGAAAGGGTTGGAATGGCGATATTTTTGTCGAAAACACACGCTTGAGTTTTCCTGGCATTGAACTCAACCAAGTTATCTGAGCCTCATCCAATCAGTTACCCAATCAGGACCTTGATCGCATATCCATGCGATCCAGGTCCTGATTGAGTTCAATAAAATTCTCTCGTTTCGCCTCGGTTTCCACTCGTCCTGCAGTTGCGCGCCCATGATAGCCCGCATTTACTGTACTGTCATCTGCATAGCAATGAATATTTCCGATGGGAAGCATGTCATTGATATGCAGAAGAAACATTGTCGGGCATAAAATGGAGCCATGGGGTACGCCGGCATCTACTGTCAGGAGCCGCGAACTGCATCCGTCAAAGAGAACGCGGATTCTAGGCTCATGAAGTCAGGTCAGTCTATCCAGGCACAGACTTGGGCTGGCAGATCGTATGACGGAAGCTTGGAGAGAAGACCTTTGTGCCAGACCCTATCGAAGGCCTTGGCAATGATAAGGCTAATTGCCAGTGACTCGTCACATTTGTCGATAAGTTCACTCCAGAGAGAGATCACCCGTGGATCGATTCGGTCTAAAACCATATTGATGATCGTTAATAAGAGAGTGATCCTCTAGGTAATGGGTCAGATTCCATCACTTTTCAAAGTACTTAGATGAAAGCTATTGGCTGGGTCAGACCGGTTTTTGGGTACCGGTTGCACATTAGCCATCCTTCAAGCCTCCGGCACACGTCCCGAGGAGTATAAGAGTTGGTATAGGCGTGTGAGTACAGTAGTCAAATTCGCTGCACATTTCTTGAGTACAATCACAGGTATGCTATCCGGTCCACTAGCTTTCCGGATACCGAGTGACTGTAGTTCGATACACACATCACGTTGCCTTATTTTTACGTCAGGCGTGGAACAGCCACGGTGTGGTATTGGATGTGGCTGTGCGTTACAGTCGATTCGGGAGTTGGCCGCGAAGAGACATGCCAGGATGTCGGCTTTCTCCTGCGGCTTGTGAGCCAGGCACCATCCGGACATCTCAGCGGTGGTAGCGAAAGCTGGCAGAAATTCCTTTGCACGGCAGTGGCCAGACACCAGTAGCTACGGAAACCCGTAGGATGACGTATTAGCTCTTGGCCAATGCGTGCAATGCGCTGGGCATTCGCTCTTATGTATGTCTTCTTGCAGGACTTGGAAGCTTTATTATAGGCTGCCTTCAGTGAAAGGACATCGGGAGATTTGAGAGCGCGGCGTATGCAGCCTGTTTGAAGGAAACAGCATTAGCACAGTCGCGGTTGAACCAAAGGTTGCTAATGCCCCTACTAACGAGGTCAGAAAATGGGCTGTAGTGTTCCATTTCTATAGGATCTCGTCAGTAACGGCAGCGGTGGCCCCTGGGTGGTTCGTATCACTGAAAAAGCGCTGCTTCCAAGGGATGGACGCAAGGTAATCGCGCAAGCCATCCTAGTCTGCTGACCCATAGTGCCAAATGCAGCGTTTGTTTACCGCTAAGGGCGGCGATTTGGCCTGCGGCACTTTGAACGATATCAAGCAGTGGACAGTCGAGCCCAAAGGCACACTGACTACGACGCTATAATCCTCTGGATGGGTCGTTAATAGAATGTCCAGCAAAGAAGGCGCATGACTAACTATATCTGGGAACATAGTGGGCTGATCGACCAGTTGTGTTAAATCATGGGTAAGAGCGAACGCGTGAGCAGAATTTCCGGTGTGGTCAGTCATGGAGGAGCCCAGCCATATTCCATGGTGGCCGTTGAAGTCCCCCAAAAACACTATCTCTGCGCTGGGAAACTGCGCCTGCGCTATATCCGCCGCTCGACTAAGATGGTCGAATAGTCTCTCCATATCGTCAGAATGGGATCTGCAGGGGCACACGAAGACTCTGGCCCGAGGGCCCCTGTCCACGTGCTCCTCGAGGATGGAAAGGGAGGGGTCTTCCTAGCAGCTTAAACGGCGACAGCAAACATTCGCCCGAACATACAAGCACACACCGGCTTTCGCTTTTAAGGACTCTTCAAGTACGTAGCCGGTATAGTGGAGGTAACTTGTGTAAGCGGGCGGAAATATTTGCGTCTCCGTCAGAAACAACATTACCGGTCGCGCTGTCTCAAGATGTTGGTGGACAGCATTGAGGTTAGAATGGAGTCTGCGTATGTTGCAGAACTCAACCTCAAACAGCGGGGGAGGCGTGGGATTTTGCACCGCTGTACGACCATCTTGCTTTTTGTGTGCTGCTATTGCGAGAGACGTGAAGCGGGTAGGCGTTGTTGCGACATACAACGGTTAAAGTGTGAGCTGTTAGTCTCGCCGGTGGAAGTGCCTGCAAAGGAGAGTCGTCGATCCGCCGAACGGAAGGGCCCCCGAACCTCCCTGGAAATGGCCGTCGGGACCCACATTCCGGTCACCAAACGGCACGACGGTCCACCCCGAGATTATGCGCGGCATGATAGGGCAGCCTCGCGAGCTGGTTAGGCACGCTTGGGCCCCTGTACTATACCACAGGAGGCTAGTGGGACAGCCGTTTCTACGGGTCTCCCTGGTCGGCGAGTTGACGCAATCCTCCCGGCATCGGCTCAATGACAGCACTCACTGGACCGAAGAAATATTGCGACAACGTTCACCCGGGCTCCGGTTGTACGCTGGCTGAACCTGAAACACGACCGACGAGCGGGCACTTCACGTTCTTTCACCATGCGCACGGTGGTTACTAACCAGTCGGACATAACCCCTACCACCAGAGGAGTAAATCGTCACTCGAGGATCCCATTAGTCGCCTCTTACGACACCCATGGGAAGAAAGGGGCGGTGAATAGTATTCTAAAGCCACCGCATTAAAGTTATAAATTAATTTAGCCTTATGGTAAATGGGAAACATGGTTAAATAGTTTTCAAAATTCATCGTGAGGATACGCATCACATAAATAAACGCAAGGATTGTTTTAAAATGAATGAACGAAAAAGAATAAAGTATTTTGTTTATCACCATAACTCATGTTAATTAATTCTCCAATGTTAGGCAACCTAGTTTTAATCATGGTTTTACATAGGTACCATACGAAGAAGTTATGTCTGTAAAAAAGGAATTTATTGTTTTCCTCAATTTTAACAATGCTTTTCATACAGCTTTGGATAGAACTTCCTAGATATGATAGTTTTTTTTGGGTTACAAATTTCGTTGTTATAATAGAAAGCCCACAGAACATCAATTATAAAGTTCCTGTACATAAGGTATTACAAGTAAAACTCAAATACGTCTTAAATTACGGTCCCTTTGTTTTCCACTTTTTCATTACCTATATGAAATTGATATTTTGAAAATTCTGTTTTACTAGAGCTACTTGCGCTAAGATTAACTTTTCCCTTAAAATTTAAGCCTATTAGAAAGACTAAAGCGAACAAAATATCAATTATGAATAAGACAAAACGTTTAATACTAACCTGTAAAGTATTTTATTCGTCGCAACGAATAAAGCTAAAGTTTGAGTGTTATTAAAAAGATAAGAACAACAATAAAAGGATCAGATGATGTCAAATTAACTGTCATTTTTTAACAAAATTAAAATTTTGACATGGACTTTTTAACTGAGCCGGGAAAAAATCCGCTGTCACAGACATAATCGTCAGAACAACTCGCGTAACTCCTTTAATAAATTTCCACAAAAAAAAATTATCTCATTAAAGTTGTTCTTTTGTCTGTTATACTATTGAAACATAAAAGACTATAACCTGTTTTAATCTCTTATATTTAATTATACATTAATCTGCCTATAAAGGAACTAAGGAGGGAAAGGAATAAATAATAAAATAATGAAGGGTGTATATCCCTTGTTTCGTCGTTATTATAAACTGTTGTACGTAGATCAATAGAAAGTTGATGCTACAACATAAATTCATGTTATATTCCGTTTACAGATTAAAGACAAATTGCAAGTTGAAGCCGATATCTGACAGTGTGGTTAATGATCGTGTCTGGCGCGCTGTTGCAGCCGGTCGTGGCATGTTACGTTTCGACATTTCTTAAAACGGATCTCTTATAGCGAGTTAATTAGTATCCACGTTTTTTATTAGTATTGTCTCTTTTTAAATTGATTACGTAAAATTTATTCACTCAAGAGTTACTTTGCGGAACTTCATGATAACGCGTTTTGCTACTACACGTGGCATCCCCGGGATATGTTATGGGTTCGACTAAGGCAAGACGTCGAGTGGTGAGATTGTACTTTTAGTCGTAGTATTTGTGATGAAATAAAGCGAAAATTAGCAAATAATTCTTTTTTTTTTTCAAATTTATTATGTAACCTTTGCAGTGTGATTTTTTTTATCAGTTATGGGCTACACTCGATCTCGATTTCATCTGTCTTTAAGTGACAGCGAGGCCGTAAGTGGTAAACCATGTTTGCTCAAAATACTTCCGGCTTACATATGTATGACTTCTAAAACACAGCAATGTTATGGCGGCACATTGACTTTTACAGAGGTAGCTAGCTAGCCGAATTAAAAAAACTCTCCTACCAGACTCCACTACTCTTCTGGCTCGAAAATTGAATACGCGACAACTAATTGCAAGAACTAATTGAAAATTATTTTTTAAACCCTGAGGCAAATAACAAAATTTAAATTAACGTGTGCGTCTCTCCTTCTTTCGTGTTGTTCATTTTATCATACATTTTAAGCAATAGAACAATTTTAATCTTTCTATTTGATGGCACGATGTCTGTAGTGAATGTGTTCTTAGCTCCAATAAAAAAAAACTGTTAATGATGTTTTTGTGTCAGAGGTGTTTCAAAATGAATTAAATATTTTTCATTATAACGTTATATTTAATATTAACGGTTTTGTTTTATAACATTATTTTTTAATTATTTACAAATTACTTCATATCAAGGTGCAAGCTTTAAGCAACGCAACAGGCTCGGTTTATTACGCGTAGTTAAGCATTTGTCAGGAACAAAGACTTTAAAAATCTTAAATAGCAAATGTTATTAAAGTTCTTTCTTAATTTCTCAGAAGTCATTTTAATATACCTTAAATGTGAAGCCTTTGAGAATTCTTACATGGTTATAAATTTCATGTGCTCTGTTTTTTGTGCTTTATATATTATTTTTTATTATATAACATAATTAATTTTCATTGGGCTGGTGAACCTGATTTAGCTTTCAACTTATTCAATGAGTTTAATTCTGTTGATATATTACAAATTAAACGCTAAGATACATAATCATACTCGTAAGTGAACAGTTGAACCTACGAGTATGTTAGTATATTTAGATTTAAGTATGGAAAATTGCTACTGTTGTGTTTGAAGAAAAAGTTGGTTTGTGTTACTAATGATCTATTGAACTGAGTTGTGGACACTCAAAAAGCAGATCCTAAAAGACTCGTAAGCTCTCTCGAAAGCTTCTCCGCACATTTGAAACAAAAATGAGTCGATCTGTAAGAGGAATAAGATCATCGATGTAGCTCATAGGATTGTTAACCTTAATTATGGGTAGCAGAAAATAAGAAATCTGAAAGCGTATGGGGCAGTAAGGTCTCTGAATAGCGGTTATGTATCAGTAAACGTAATATTGGTAGGCTCCCTTGCAAAGCTTTAGTACGACAATAAAACATTGTCGAAAAAATCTAAATTATTTTGGTATAGATAAGTAAAGCGCGCTATATAAAAAAATTACAAATTTGAGAAATGTATTTAAATATTCTGTTAAAAATTATTTCAAGATAAAAAGGTTCCCAAAGAGTACATACACTTTCTTTAAAAAAATAATAATCTTGAAATCTTCATCCGATTCTATAGGAAAGTTAATAATTGTAGTGTTGTTAGGAAGTTTTTCAAAGTCCTTCATAAACATCATTTTTATAAAGCAATGAGTATTTGAGTTCATTAAAATTCTATCGTTAAGAGTTTGTATTCAAAAAGTTATCTCGCAAGGAATTAAACGCTACAGCAGAACCTTGCCGAAGGAATTAGCTCCGCCTGTAATAAAACTTTGGATTATTTCTCTGTTACGAAGGAGCTTAATGTAATTTAAATTTTCATAAGTTTCCTTATGCGATATGTAATTTATATAACTCAATATATGTTTTAAAGATTTATTATGAAAGCAAGTTTTAACATTTTATTACCTTATTTGTGTACAACATCAGAAAGTCTAAGCGAGTTCCTATTAATTTTAATTTCCGGTTCCTTTCGATTTATTTGCGTTCAATAGGAAGGAAAACTTCATCGACGGAAATAAAAATAAATTCTAGGAAAGCGTGCTGCATCCTCTGAAGTGTAAATTTATTGTTAGTAAAATCACTATTCAATTAGGTGCTACGAATATTTATAAGTCACGTAGATGGATCGCAATATTTGTATATCGCATAGGGGTAGCATTTCCGTAAGGTAAATCGTAATTACTATTTATGATTGAGTATAGATCCCCTCTGTCGATAGATTAAACGTTATCGCATATGTACATATACCCCAATATGTAGTAGCAGAATAAGTAAATTCATACAAAAATGGTAAGAAAGGAGTTGTTTAAAAATACTATATATAAACTTTTGAATCTAAATTTAAGTTAATTGAATATCACAATATTTTACTAGATGTTAATCTTAATTTTAATGAAATCTGTGTAATTTGGTCTTTTTTGTCGGAAAGAGTATACTTCAAAGGTGATTACGTTATTTTTTTAAAGAGTAGAGTCCCCTGTGAGTGGGATTATAGAAACCAATAATTTCACGCCTGTTCATAATTTCTATAATCGGCTTCATTAGGCAATAAACGCCCACTACCGCATATAAGCCTCCTTCATGGATTTCCACAACGATCGGCCCCTTTTGCCCGCATCTAGCGGCTTCCCATGAACTTCACCGGATCGTTATTCCAACTTGAGGTGGACCTCTTGAGGTGGACCTCTTGAGGGGGGGGGGGAAGCAATTATATTGTATGGCAAGGCAGACATGGCAGAGAAGAAGACGTCACCTATCAAAATGGGCAACAACGAGACAAGAGTTAAGTAGGCGCAAGCGTAGTATTTGAGATACTGTTGTTAGAGAATGGCAAGATTGATGGATAAAAGAAGAGAAAGGTACAGTGCTGTTTAGTTTCTTCCCGGACGTGGCGGAGTGATTCAAGAATCATTGGATCGTTCCGGACTATCAACTTTCGCACATCCTGACTGGCCATGGTAGTTCTATGTGAGATGAAATAAGTGGCAAATAGTATGTGTGATCGTGGTGAATCGAAAGAGGACTGACATCACGTTCCGTGGAAGTGAGAGTTGTATGTACATGTGGCGAAAGATGATAGATAAAATTATCCACAGGGAACTTGGACTTTGTACTACTTGGAACTAGTCAGTGTCAAGCATAATTTAAACCAGCAGCGCGAGTTTTCATACGAGAGGCACGCTTGTAGAAAGAAGAAAGAGACAGTGACGCAGGTGTCGATAGTATCAGCATCTTGTCCAACCCGAAAGCATCGATATATATTAGCGTAGCTCAAGAGTAAATAATTGGTAGGGAGTTAAAACGGTATATGTGGAGCAGAACAAAGACCAGACTGCGTATACCCTGTGATTCGGTCCGTATGACCTGTCGGATGGGTCATTGGTGGTGGTGGGTTATAAATTGTAGGGAGCCCTCCTACACTACTTTCCTTTCATATTTCGTGGTATTTGAGATTTTATTAAACAATGATTTGATTTTTTGGGATAAAGAATTCAATCTTTATAATAAAAATTTAACAATGACCAATGAAATATAATGAAATAGCTGGCATCTACTGAAAGTTAAATAGCTACGTTATCATTTCAAAATGAAAAATTGCTTGCATTATCTGTATTTTATAGTATAAACTACTGCATAATATTAATATGAACATGTTTTAGTTTCCTAATGGACTATATGCATAGAGGGTTTAGCGTCACGTAGCAAATTTGAATGATATTCGACCAAATTGATTTTGCACCTATAACGCAATGCGATGGGATTGATTGTTCTTGACTTACATAATGTATGTGTTAGATTTTTCTATATTCCGAATATATTGTATCATTAAAGGGCCAACATTTTACATAATAGTGTTAAATATAGCATATAGTTTAATTGTTGGTTAGAACATTTTTACATAGTTGCCTTTTAGACCAAATTGAATGAGCCGCATCTAGTTTTGTGTCCTTTAACAACTTAAATTGTATTGCAACAACACTAGATGAGATTGCGGTTAAGCAAAAATATATAAAAAGAAATGTAATATTTTTTCAAAATTAATAGTATGAATCAATGCTATCACTGTTTCTCACCACCTCAATATTATAAATGTAATAAAATAAACATTCAATTATTTACTTTATTTCTTGGTTGTATGACCGCACATAATTTTATTTAATTTTTGATTGTTTTTTTTATTGGTAATGGGATAACACTTGTCTTCAATTTTACCTGATGTTAAGTGATAATAAAGCCATAGATTGTACACGTGTTCATCCAGAATACTTTATGTTCTCATATATATATATATCATTAGCGAAACAGCAATGTTGTTACGGCAGCAGATTGACGCTGAGAGTGACAGGTAGCCAGGCAGGTTCGAAACGCCCTACAAACACCCGTGCTCCACTACCCCCGTAGCCTCCGCGAAAAATCGAATCCGAGATCTCCGGCAAGCAGTAAAACATGGCGCCACTGAGGTAATCTAAAACTTTTTTTTACCTTTAACTTGTGGAACTTAGTTAAGTATTAAAAACTACGTTACAAAGTTCTACTATAATTTGACTGAACTGAAGGGGGAATAAAGAATTTACGATATTTATTTTTGTGAAAAAATATTTGTAATGTCAATTTGAAATTATTTAGTCTGTGATCATAAAGCGCACAGTACTGAAAGCGTCTACTAAATTCAAAATAGAACATGGAAAAAAGGATAGAATTATAGTTGGGTACGTCTGCTAATAAAATTTCTTTGTATGAGTTATTTTTATTTTTACAGTGTAATTTGCTCTTTAGTTTAGAGAAAATATGTTTCATTCTCAGAAATTATGTACAAGCTTTTCATATTAAAAATAAATGTGTCTTTGGTTTTACGATAGAAAAGCTTTATAAATTTGAAACGCTTTTAAAATTTTTTTATTAAAAAATTATGTTAACAATATTATTTTAAATTAAGTGTATGTAAGTAAAACATTTAACAAATTTGCTTATTGATAACGCCTTACATTTGTATAAAATAGCGATATTTATTTATATGAACCTAATAAAGGTTTTAAGATAGTAACTCTCATATTTTGCTATAGAAGTAATTATTAACAGATAAATAAATAAACATATAAAATAAATAAAAACATGAAACTTTATTATTAAATTGGCCAGTAATTTTATGACATAAGTATTGTATAAAATTAGTAATTACGTTTCTTGCGATTATTTCAAATTGTTACGAAATGCAAAAATAATTACCTATATAATGAATGATTGCATATATAAAAATAAGGATAAAAAATGCTTTTTTTTAAATTGAATTATATATTACATTGGCAACCAGTATACTCCTACGACTACTGCTTGCAATTACTTATACGAACTTGACATTTTTACGGAATAATTTTTCAGGTTCTTAATTTTAATTTAACGCTGTGCCTAGATTTTTAATCAAAACAGGTTTTTAAATCCAACACCTGTAAACATTAATCGAATGTTTTTAATAGAGTTATCAGTAAAGCTCTTTTTATAAATAGATTTTTTATTTCATTGTGTTTGATTTTCATTTAAACCTTTTTCTCCATTTCGACTTTGTGGTGTAATTAAAGGGACAAATTATTACTTTATTTTTTTAAATTTTGATAAAATTATTATTAAAAAGATTTGCAATTCAGCACATGCTTTAAAGATAATTTTAAATAGGTTGCTTCGAGGTTTGTGTGCTTTAACAACTAAAATCAAGCTATGTTATTATACTTTAATTCAATCAATGTTAAAGTCGAATTTGTACGTAATCCGATACATATTTTACATTGGAGCAAATCTTGGCTACAAATATAATTCAGTGAGCTAAAGGTTGAGCTCCGGAGCGTCTATTCAACGTTAAACTAAATTTAATTAATGACGTTGCAACGTTATACTGAGATTAATAGTGTTTTGTGAAAATTTTATTCTCTTAATAATTTTTTGTACATATTTATTGATGTAGTGATTAAATCATTTTTTTTATAAAAGAAAAACATCTCATTTTATTGATAAGTGAAGTTCATTAAAAAAAAACTTCAGCTTATGCTACTCAGACAGTACAGATACTTCAATCTCGTCGCCATTAGACACAACTTCCAGCGCTTGATAGAGCAGATACAGTGCTTGTCAACCTGTTAGGGGAAATATCTTGACCACAAAAAGAAAAAGATGTCGAGTTGGTTAAATAGCATATTACGATTTTTTAAGACATTTGAAATTTATGTTTAAGCAATAGTTTTATAGCATAATTGGCTTAGTTTTAGTACTTTCCGTTGGGATTCCGTTGATACTTTCTTCTTTTAATTATTTTACGCGGGATTTTTTACCAGGGACGTCTGAGATTCTAGTTACATTATGGATTGTGCAATATGTTGAACGTAAAAATTATTTATTGTTGATTGCTGCGTTTTGTGTTTGCGGGCATTAATCGGTATAAGATCGATTGGACACGAAATTTGTTAGATTTGTGAAGTTTGCATGTACAACTCTAACAGTGTTTTGCGCTTTAAATGTATGAGATCTATGCGATCTTTAAATAATTCTTTTAAAGATATTTCGAGAGACCACATTTTTCAATAATTATTTTCATAAAAACATATTTCTCTAGATGAGATAATATATCTAGTCAACAAATAAAATAAAGGAAAGATGCTAGAGATCAAAAATTAATGCTGATATATTACAGAAGATAAGTATTTCAATACCGAGGATTCGAAGAAATCGCCGGTGATGTCCTTTTTTATCGGTTATTGGCTAATAAAAATAATATATGGCTGGTTCTTATGTGTATGACAGCCGTAACAGTAATGTTGTTATGTGGCCAGATTGACATCGAGGGTAGTAGTTAGCCAGGCGTTCAAAAAACCATACCGTCATCCGAATTCCACTAGTATCGTGGCCCGGGAATCGAACAAGGAACCCCGCGTTACAAGGCAAGCGGCACGGAAGTGGTCTAAACCTTTTTTGCCTTTTTGTGGAACTAAGTTAAGTATAAAAAATGACTACGTCATACACAACCAAACTACTACCGCGCAACGCAGGCTGTTGTAGTTTTTTTTTAACTGCTGTATTCCAAAAATAATTCAACACATAGATTGTGTTTCGTTAAAACATAAATAAATTTTAATCAAAACATACGCATAAATTTACATTTAAATAGTTAAGAAATTATAAATATATTGCATTCATTAAGCACTTCGTTATCGTAAATTTGTGTACTGTCCACTAACATTGTTGTATTTAAAAATAAATAACATGAAATTAACAAATATCAAATAAATTTTAAAACCCCTGTTTAAATAGCACATTCATTCTTTATATAATAATAGTTGAATAGGTTCCAAAATATCGTGGACAATTTGTAAGTTTTTTTTTATATAAAATATTGCAAATGTTTTAAACTTTTAATAATACACAATTGACACAAAGATTTATTTATATTTTAAATATAATTAATAAAAAAAACTTTCCATATATTTATCATTACGTATAAAATAATTCGCAACGCTTTTATATCAACAGAGCAAATTAAGCAAAGGAAATGAAATCTGTAATTGAATATCATTCATAGTGAAATCATTGCAAAGATAATTTTTGAAATGAAAATATTTATTTGGTAATAATCGCGGCATTAAACGTGTAATCATTAATTTAAAATTATTTAAGCCTACTTACCTTGAAGCACACGAAGAGAGAAAAGGGCATCGTAAAGATCACCAGCACCCAAGCTAGGAAAATAAGGATTTTTCCACAAGTCTTCGACTCGCTATCCGAATTTTCATTGGCTATAATAAATAAAAAAGAAACGTTAAACAGTTGTCTGATTTAAAAAAATAGTTTTTTTTTTAAATAAAAACTAACTAGATGCGATCGACGGATATAACTGCTGTCGGTTAGTCATCTCTAAAAATGTAGACATCCGTCGAAGAATTAAACTTTCTAAGTTCTAAGTAACGGCTACAGCACGAGCGATGCCGGTGAGGGATGTTCCTTAACTGACGCTAGAGCCACCTATGCAATGGGCAGCGCAGTCGTTCAATATTCATATGGGAAACGTAAAACATGACAGATGGACAAATTCACATGCTATTTGTATAAATAAATAGTTATAATTTATAAATTATTATATCCTCACCGTCGGACTCGTTGACCACTATGGTGGTGGAGTTTAGGTAGCGCGCCATTGGGGACAAAATTTTAAATGGACGTTCGCGCGTTTCAACGTTTACGGAAGTACTGATAGGAGTCTGTACATGTCATAGATTATAAAGGCTTCAACTATTTTAAAGTACTTTCGGTTAATTTAATAACGATTTTTTTTATTTCGATTGTGCCGTAGTAAAAAATACATTTAGAAAATAAATAAACGATATATTTTTGGAAATGAGCTTTAGATATGTATAAGAATAAAAATCATTGAAACATTCAAACTAGAAACACGTAAGTTTATGTCTTAAGCCTATTAATCTATGAAATATTATTAAAATGGGTAGTGTGACACATTAACAAAACAACCATAATTGTGGAGACTTTTATGGTGTACTTACTTTTAAGGTTTTGATAGTTTGTCCCTTTATTATGTTACATTAAATCTATTTTTCTCTTTCTTCTCGTTTCTTGATTGATGTCGTAATTAGAACAAAATAATCATATTACAAAAGTTACCGGAAAAGTGAAAAGGACTGTTAAGTAGTGTAATTATTATTATTTATAGAGAAAAAGTTATTTAATATATTATACTATTAATAACAATCGATACAAAATTACTTAAAGTGAAAAAAATAAAAAATATTTAATTGCAGATCATGGGTGTAGGTAAAAAACTAAAAGAGCAGTAACAAATAAGTTTTCGTTGATTTATTGTAATATTGATTAATTATTCTGGTCCGACCTTCATGAAGTATCGATTGCAACATTAACAATATTTTTGTGTTAAACTCTTTTAAATCGAGTTAAGTAACAGTATTATTATAAGTAATATAAATTGATTTTGACTTATATACGGCATGCCGGACAATTGGGCTTGTAATATGTTAGTATTGTCACTCATAACAACTTACCTGGTGTGGCTTTTATAATGTGTTTTGTTTCTGTATTCGATTAGCTGATCTCAAATCAAATTTTTATGAACGGGTTCGATTTGACGTTTTTTTTTCTTTGGGGGAGAGTAATTACGCAGATGTTGGTTCTAAAAAATTGGAAAAAATAACTATTTAATATAAAGATGCGGAAAATAATTATAATTGATTTTACACTTGAAGGTCGGTTCATTTATATTTGTTATAAAAGTATATTACATAATAATAGAAAATGATGTATTAAAACTACTAATAACTATATTAGTAGTATAAAAAAACATTATAAAAATAATTATAAGCATTTACCGATTAACTTATCAAACTGAACATTAATACTATAATGTATACAAAAAAAAAAGAAATGACAACATGGTTACAAATACAGATATTAATTAATACTGGATTGATGATCAACTTGATGAAAGCTAATTATTGTTTAAATAACGTTATTTGTACAAGGTTGCTGTATATAATTCAAACAGAATCCTCTGTTGGCCACGTCAACAGGCGCTTCCACGTTGTCCGTGTGGAACCACAGGCGAAATGGTTTAACAGTACCTGCGAACCAAAAAAATAGCAGTCGTAAATGATTACGGTAATTTGTTATGAAAATATCTAAATGTAACTTCCACCAATTTTCATTTAAATTTCTTACCATGCTAACACTTGGTCTTAATTTTACCTGATTTTAAATACAATGAGTTCGTAGATGGTCTAAATTACATAAACGTTCGTTTCGTTACGTTAAACGTTATATTATTTTGATGCGTAAATATGTTACCAGTTAACATTTACTTAATTAAACATATACACATTTTTCCTATGTACTCTTGTATGATATTCGGTGGTTACACCCTTCACAATCATAATATTTAACACTCTATCAATATTTCTTCTCATTCATTCATTTTTAGGCCTTTTACTAAATCCATATCTATCCACTTTGAAACTTAAAATTTTCTTTGTCACATGGCTTTCATTCTTTCTTATGATATGTCTATTACGCGTCACTATATTATTCCTTTGCTTATTTCTTACTGGTGCTAGCATGAAACTTAGCCGTTTTTATTTTCAATAAATGAGTTTAGAATTTGATTCAAACTGTATATGATATGCTCTAAATACTATGCAGCAAAATAACATTTCTTCTAGTGAATTCTTAATATAATCGATGTAAATAGATTCTCAAGTCTAAAAATCGGTTAAGAGTTTTCATAAGAAATAATTTTTAGCATTTGATAATCTATGGCTGTTCCGTGGTAACTTTTTCACCTGCTGTAAGCATAATGGTGGGTGTTAATTAAACGTATATATTTATTTATATAAGCACTGCTATTCACAAGTTATTATACAAGAAATGAGCCTCTTAACATAATGAGATGGGTAAAAGTGCGGTTGCCTGCAACCCTTCAGCATGTTTATGGACGTCATACACACTTTCGAAAGTATGAAGATACATATGTTTTGTCACGATATTTAGATATGCACTAATGATTAACCGCTGTAAATTATTGCTGAATGTGTTCTAATTTCTTCTTTATTAAATTTTTGGGGTTTTAGTCTATAATATTAAGCCATTCTCATTGAAGGAACACTACATTAAGCATTATAAAAAAATAAAATTTAGAAATTTAGAAATTGATAGCGTGAATATTGTTTAAGCAAAAACTTAAAAAAATGTATTATGTAAATTTAGAATACATTTGTATATATTTAATAATTCTGACATCTAAATAAATATTTTAAAATGGTGGTGGTATTGGTAGCACATTTGTCCCCGATTTTTCATGACGTTAACTGACAATCAGGTTGAAGACGGTGTGGAGTGCTGACAAAGAATATTTCTGGCTATCACATGCTGAAACACACCAGATTACAGCAGATTGACATTGAGGGTGGGGGTAAAATAAAAGTAGGGTAAAATAAATCTTACCACTATTACACTACAATCATACTTCATAACCCCGGAATTGAACTACAGACCTACGTTGTACAAATGAAGCAGCAAACCACTACGTTCCTATGTTTTAAAGTTTTAAATTGTATATTTTAAATAACTTTCACTATTTTATTTAATGTTTGTATTACACTGATTCCATCAAAGTACAATGGGAAAGTGACATCTGTTACCTTTGAAATGTCTCATTTGTTATTACCGAGTAGAGGAATATTAGCACCGGTATAGAACATAGAACTTTTGCTGTTAAGTCAAAACTAACAAACATTTATTTTATTTAAATTGGTAGAAATAAATTTGGTTAAATTATAATAAAAGTAAAGTATTGCATGCGACTAGGCCATTGAAACACCTAAGCAACGCCTCTAATTACTCGTTCACTATCAATTAGTTTAGAAACTCCCTGAGGGTATAAATAGTGATGGCTTTAATGAACTTTCATTACAAATTAGACCTTTACGTAAAACGCGCGAAGTGATCCTCTTGGGAAAGTGTGGATGGTTTGCCTTAACCTTAACACAGTTGCTACGGGAATAGTTGAACCGTTTTTTTAAAATACCATATACTGTACATATTTAGGTCTTTGACCTTTAATAATATTACATTAATAAATATAAAAGTGAAACTAACCCCTGCGTTTCTTGTCAGGTCTTAGAGGAAGGGACACGAAATGACATTAAATGATACCGACTTACAACAGTTTTGTTACCTATGGTTAAATTTTTCCGCTAACCGTATGAAAATGTGGTATAAAAATATTAACAGTCACAATATATAGGTAGTAAACTAAGCTATTTACTATAGTTATTTAGTTACTTAGTACAGTGGCAGCTTGCATCGAGAGATCGGCAGAAAAAGTTCCGCCGCAGATTCTGTCCGTGCACAAAGCCTGCGCCGGCTGTAATCGGCCAACGTTGGCCCCACATGGTACCAACAGCCAATCATTGGCGCAATTGTTGGGTCCCGCTCCTGATCCGATCATGGAATTTACTGGAGTGTTACTATTTCCACTAAGAGTAAATGCACGGGAACGGTTGTTTACTGAAAAGTAAGTTTTATTACTAATTTCCAAAACGATACCATTTTTTAGGGTTTAATATTTAAAGTTAAATATGATAAATATAAACACGTATGTTATATAAATATATAGTTATATAAATAATGATTGTATAGTTATAGGATAAAAACGTTATTACAATAGAGTAAAACAGTAAATGTAAAAATATTAAGCAATAGAAAATAAAGAATAAGAACAAAAGTAAAACTTTAAAATATGGAAAATAATATCGGTGAAGATCGATATTTGTAAAAAACTTTTTAAGCTCTTGCTTTAAGTAAAAGTGGAGACACTGAACATGAGTATTTAAAAAAAAATATATTACAACCTGTATCAGCACAAGCCGTATACTGAATACCACAAAAGTTTCTTTCCATTCGAGTGCAGATTCCATAATCTTGATTACTTAGCTGTAATCCCGATGATGGGTCGTAGTTGAAGGAACGTAGCTGTCCCGACACGCCAGTGTAATACTGCAAACAGCCTTCGTCAGCTGTTTAACAAATTTAATTTATTAAAACAAAAATTAACAAATTTTATACGTATTTTCTTGTAGTTGGCTGTGTGACTATGTTAAATGACAATGTCATAATGTGTGCCTGCCGAGAGTATTTTGGCTCTGTTGTGTAAAACTGCCGGTAAACAGCTACGTAGTTATGGTACCAATTTGACATCGAGAGTGATAGTTTGGATTAAAAAATACCCTTAAGCCATCCAGACTTCATTACTCATTGCTTATTGCTAAATTGAACCTGGTACTTCTTTATTATAAAGCAAGCGGTAAACTATGCGAATAATTTATTAGTTTCGTTAAAATTACCTATATAAACTACAGAGTATAATTGGAGGTTAAACCATCCTTCATTAGTTACAGATTGAGGAGACTCAAAATTGTTTTAGTTTTAAGACTTAAAGGTTCACAAAATTCTCGTAATTGGCGTCCCACCTGTTACGGATTGCTTACGAGATTTCTAAAGAAATTATTTATGTGATAATATAGCTCTAATAATGGGCAATGAAAAACATCAAACAGTAGTGAATATTATTAAAATGATGTTGTAAGTAAAAAGTTTTTAGATATATATATATTTTTCAATAATACCTAGAATGAATCTAACTATAATTTTTATGAGTTTCAAAAAAATTGCATTATAGGTTACGATGTTTGTAGAACGTAGAAGTTTGTCCAGAAATGTGCGGTCTCAGGCAAATGTCTCATAAATTTCTTCTCGGTCTTTGAAGTGTTTATAACAAAATTTATTAAAATTCATTATCACTTTTTTATGTAATTACACTCTTTAAAAAATAATGTTAATATGGACTAGTACTTAAACGTTACATGAGTTAAAAATTGATATATAAGCGAAAAAGTTAAAATACCTTTATAAATGGTGTTGCAAGGTATTTGTGTCACCTTAACTTTCCACAGTCTTTCGAATGCGTTACCACTCGTGACAAAAGTTAATTTTACAGGATTTGTTGTACCAATACCAGCATCAATGTACACTGCAAGTAATTGGTATGTTAATAATGGTATATATATAAAACAGTTCTATTGTAATATTATTTGACCATGGCGCTATGAGAACAATTCAGTGAAGATACACGTACAAGCACTGAATTTTGCTCTTTAAATAACATATGCAAAAAATTATATTAAGCCAAATTTTAACATACATGTACATTTTCTGTGTAAACAAAAACACAAAAAGCGGGAATTTATTTGTTATTTTTTTAAATGTCAGCAAACCCCCACAACTATTCAAACTATGTAACTTGTGCAATCCCGAAATCGAACCAGCAACGTCGATGCTAGAAGGCAAGCGGAATTCAGTTAACTTTAATTATAAAATTAAACTTTTTAAATAATAACCATTAACTGTATTTAGTATTTATAGAACAGAAAAAGCATGTTCTAATATTACATCTTTAACAAGTCAATTAATTGAACTGCATCCGTTAACAATCTACAAAGGTATCGATCGCCGATAATTAGACCTGTCTCTCAGTACTATCGACAGTGGATTCTCGATAACCAATTTCCCGATGGATGTTTCTGATTTATTCAGGTGAAGGCAACTAGAAACATTTTTTAAAAGGTTTAACCGATTTATGTGAAAGTGATTTGTTATATATTTATATGAATGTATCTTATGAAACGAAACGTCATTTAAGAATCAGTTAATTTGAGTAGTGATTTTGTTTTACCTTTTATAGGTTTATACATAACCACAATTTCACCTGGTGTTAAGCAACGATATAGTTTTTACTGGTAAAGCGGAAAAACCTGTATTTACTCTGATCCTATTTCAATAAATTCTTATGAATAATTTTTTTTTAAATTTGCATAAGTTACGTTAAGAAAAAAACGAAATTCGTAAAGTTATTAAAAGGCGTCATAAAGATTATGAAACTTTTATAATGTAATGTGACTTCTTCATAAAGTATCTACACGTGGCAGATCCATATTTAAACTAAAAAATAAACTCAACTGTGACTGCCTTGGTTAACACCACATATGGCGGGTACGGGGTTGCCGCCGGATACAATGAACTGATCCTGATTACATACATGATTGATTTGTTCAGGACCGGCGATTGTAAAACGATTAAAATCTAACCTGTAATAAAAGAACTTTACAATTATTATGTAAAAGTCTTCCAAATAGAATGAGGAAGTCGATGTTTTTTAAATTATAAATGTTAAAACTGCGATTATTATTATTATTATTTAATCCACTTATTCGTTGGTGCTATAGAAGTTTAAATTTCAATGAATATTAAATGTGTAATTCCATTTGGGGTAGTTTTTTGCAAAGAAACAATTTAGTTAACCTTAATTGACAGACATCTGGATGTGACTTAATAATCGTCAGTTCACACGATCCGGTGCCATCGTAGGGTGACGGATAACCAGAGTTCACAAAGTACGTGCCATTCTCTGAAGTACTGCTTCCGCATGACGTCATAACTGTTTAGAAGTGAGAAAAGGAGCGATTTACTTGTAAAATTTTCTATTATTGAATGTATTCAAAGCTGTCATTTATATAACATCAGTACTTGCGTTTTGGAGAAGGATCCAAAAAAACAGCCGGAGAGAAAGGAATACTTATGAAGAGGAATCGAGAAAGAAGAAACGTATTAAAAATTATAGAGAACAGAAAAGAAAAGATTTCAGAGCGCCTGATTCGGCATGTTAACTTAATATAAAATATTATAATAGAAAAAAAAAAAAAAACAACAAGAATTATATAAATCAAAAGGAAAAAGTAACTGTTGCGAAAAAGCTATTTGTGGGAATACGTGGAAAGTACTCCACGGATAATAGCATTTCATTCATTACTTTGATTGATATGTACATTATAAAGATTGTAATTTCACTTTGTGGTTGTAAAATAGTTATATTTGTTAGTATGCACCTTTTAAATAAATTATTTCATAAAGATTTTTTTGAATATTTTCAACTCACATATACAACAAAGTCCAAAACCGTTAGCGCAGTAGCCGTTAGCGGAACCTCCTCTGGATGAGCATTCCCGAGCTGTCATGCATGTACCATTGTCTCCTGACGCACCAGCACATGCACCGTTGGGAAATGTAACCACCGTGAACAGGGATAGAACTGTAGAATTTTAATAATTTTGACGTTAATTTTAGTGTTACAAACAATATCGAAATGATTTCAGATATATTATACTCAAGTGCGTTGATTCTTGACAAAATTCTGGCATTCTGCATTGCAATTTTCTATTGTGCGTTTAAAGTCAAAATGTTTACTCAATAACTATTTTATGTAATCAGTTATCGGTAACGGTATATCTAAGCGTATGCGACGTAGGGGATTTTCAAGATAAAAGCTTATCATTTTCTGCGATTTTCTTAGCCACAGCTTTCAATAAGTAATGGTGAACAAAAAACAACACATAAGCTGCTTGGTTGTTTGCCTACTAATATATTAAAAAAAAGTTATCGTCACTGCATTAGTTCACTGAATATTATTTTATATTCAGAACTATGACATTCAGATACCAAAATATTTATTTATCCTAGTTATATTTTTATTCTAAAAGCATCCAAATTTATTGCATCTTGTATGATTTTGTTTCAACTCTAAAAATAATTTCGATTATAAATATGCATTTGCTCTTGAAACGAAATAAAAAGTAATATTGCTTTTTGAAAAATTCTGTCTTTTTGTTATAAAATGAAAAAATAGCTTCGAGGTTTTAAATTAAATATTAAAAGAAATTGATTTCCAAACGTAATTAGGTAGCTGGAAACCTTTGAAGGAAATTAATTGAAAAACGAAAGAGCGAAACCGTCTTTGTAATGGATTTGAATTCAAAATGAAGATGTTTTTGTGTAAGTTACACAAGGAAATTATTGAAACAAAATTTTTAAATATTGAAATGTTATTCAAACTTACATCTACTCTCTTTCTGTACTTGGGACCAAAAACTGTGTTCATATTTTGCATTATTTTGATAACCTTTTCTTAAATTTCTGTTCCATTTCGGTAGGCTTGTAACTAACTCTTTTTGTATGTTTAAAGTGTCTTTATTCATTGTTTGATTGGGTTCACACAATTTTAACAGAGCGAGAAGAACCACAATGCCATTTATTTCCATATTGCGATTTAATTTGACCAAGTATGAACCGGTGATCCTTTCACTACCAGATGTGAATATAAAATATGTATTAAATTGCTCGCTGATTTTATAACATACCGATAGGAAGGGGAACAATGGTATTAAATTTCTCTCGTTATTGCGTGTCGGTGACAATGAGTCGGTTGTAATTTCTTTAAATGTTTGTTCAAAACAACGGTGCGCAATCAGTGGTATGTGACGGAGATAAACAGTGTTGCCTAAATACAGTTTTAATAACAGATTGGCTAGTTTCCATCTACATTTTTTAAACAAATTAGAAACGAATCGAGCACGACGTTTCTGTACTATCATACTGCGCTAATTATTTTAAGCCACTGAAAAGTACGTCTCGTGACTCGATAAATTACTGGAATAATCGGTTCTAAATAAATTTTTTATACTGCCCCCTTGGCTTTAGAAATGAATACTATAGTGAGCCTGGTAAAAGTAAAGATTTGACGTTCTTTTCATTGGCACTCGCAATTTTAAAATGAATTACAAGATTTCATTCATAGAATACTCATTTTATTACCATTCATCTTTAAATAGGACGTAATAAAAATACGTTTTAAACTAACACAAGAAGTTTATAATTTTCTACCTTTTATTTAAGAACAAAATTTTAGCATACATATATCAAAACAGCAAACGTATTGATATTTGCTTAGAGCATTATATTTAACAGTTTAATATAAAATTATACTTAAATATCTACAAATCACTTTCAAGTAAATGTTGAGCGTACGTTTGTGAAACAGCTTTAATTATGACGGCGTAGAAGCATTTACTGTTGAATAACTTTGTTCTGTTAACTATTGCATTTACAACTTAATGTTTCAAAACGGGCACCGAAATTTCGTTAGTGAGGGCGGAATTTCGTATTGCGAACTTTTCGCATTTTAATATAACGTCTCCGGTATTTAGAATTTCATTTTAAATAGGTTTTTATTTTAAATAATTTTATCTATTATTAACAATGTTCAAGAGAATTTTTGTTACAATATATGGTACTAATGTTTTTAATATCGGCAAAAATTTTAGATATGTTTTTATGAAACAAAGAAGATCATAGTATTTTCGCTATAGAAAACGTTTAAAAACCTGCAATAATTAATGCTTAACTTTTGTTATTTAAATGATTATAGAAAGTTTTTGCCAATGTAAAGCAGCTGTTTCTCAAAATGTTATGTATTAAGGTTATTTTTGTTCTTAGTTATTCCATGTTTTCTTAAGAAGTTATAAAATTGCTAATTTAAATAATAGTTTTTTTTTATAATTGGTATACCTTAGACTTCCATTTTCGCCTCCATCCAGCCAACCTTTTGTGAGGTATAACTGACTATAATATCTCAGCATGACTACAAATTTCACGAAATGCGATACTATTCCATTATGTTCATAATAAAATGGCATCCATCACAACACAGATTTTATACCATCCATTACGCTTTAAAACAATTGAACATGTCTTACTATGTTTTCATATACTCTAAGTCATGTAAAAAATATTGCTTTTGTAGAGTTGGCAGTAACTTTGAAACAGATAGCATCCTGTAAAATGTTCGGTATCTCTTCTGTGGAGTTGCATTTTTATGTTACACTTTTGTTTTTAAGTACACGTACTTGGACTTTACGTTTGCGGTTGAATTAGAAATGTCAAATGTCTCAAGAGACTAGAAATTGTTCTAGCTTAAAATATTTTCAACTGAAACAGTTTTGTAATTATTTATTTATTTCAAAAATATGCTCCCAACTAATAAGCACAGGATTACCTAAAGCCGTAGAGAAATTAAGTATGTGAAGTATAAAATTAATATACTAAAAACTTACATTACATTAAAATGAAAAGCAAAGAACATTACGAACGGTCTCTTTGAACTTGAACAATAAGTAAGAAAACAAATCTTTCTGTTTGATCTTTTCGTGGTGAGCGTGCGCATTGCCCGCGTGAGTGGTGCCTCCTTCAGCAAGTTGCTGTTAAATTTAAATTAATGATTGACTTGGCGGTCGAAGTCGGCGGAGTGGTACTTGAATAGTTTCCTCTAACGGGGATCTTCCATCAGTAAAATAAGTTTTCACTGGACAAACAATAACTTTTACTAGGTAATTATTAATCGGTGAGTATATTATTAAAGAAAAGATTGGTTACTGCAATGGTATTGACCAGTAATTTTGACGGAACAACGTCCGAAAAAATGGTCTGTATCCTAACTAATATACGTTTGACTTTTTATAGTTTTTGGCAACATTGCTTTGTACGTTCTTTTATTCACAAGTCAAGAAATATAAGAATGTAATAATTGACCATTAACGTAGAAACATTAGCATTAACGTAGAAAATAAAAAAAAGAATTAAGAGTTAGAGTCATAAAGTTTCTCTTCTCCAATAATTTTCATGGAGAAATGAAAAGTAGACATTGCAATTATTACGTACTTAAGTATATCTCATTACGCTCCGGTAGATTTTTTTACGTTTCGCAGAAGAAAAACTTGTATTAAAAAGCTTTACTTTCCTCTAAAGTGCAGATTTAAATATTACGTCCTTGGCTATGTACACGGCTTATGTTTTTAAAGATTTGTTCTCATGTTATTATAAAAATTATCATTATTGTTCGTTATTACATAAATATTAATAAGAACAGTTCTATGACCTATGTACATTGTTCGTAAACCGTGTTAAGCTATTATAAAAAATAATAAATATCTGAGACATTTTCACACATAGTATACAGATCCCAAGATGGGTAGCCAGGTGGGAATCGAACCCCCGACCCCTGGTGTGAGAGGCATGGTTACTACCATTATACTATCGGATCAATCAATCATATATTGTTTTTGTTTGTCCATGAAATGCTGACAATAGCACTGAACGCTTTCTACCGGCCTGTTTTTCACGAAGTATCTCAAGTGAAACAATCGCACGACCCGATGGATTGTGAAATTAATTTTATATTAAGAGAAAGCTGCAAATCCCATATATCAACAATGCCTACAGCGTTGTTAATATGAACGGCATTTAACTATTTCAAATATGCGTAGACAGGCAGGATATCCTGCGTTTAGCAACGCGATTATGCATATTATTTACATCACTTATCGCAACGATTATAACTAAAAATTGTTAACCTTTTTAACATAGTTTTTATTATAATTTAATCATTTATTTAAATGCATTAATACAACTTAATTTATTAAGTAAACTTTGATGATAATTACTACGATAAATACAATGGATTATTTACACCGCCAAGGAAATATTACACGATTGTCATCCACGAGCCGTAGAAGGTGAAACGTGCTCGCGCAGAACACTCTGGCATTCATATTTGAGTTCTCGCGGCTCCAAAATTGAGACCTTGCGTTATGGAAGAATCAATAAAAATATTGTAAACATTACTAAATTGATACAACTTTAAATTTTTGTTTCTGATTTTTTCTGTTTTCTAACAGGAATATTTTTTAAATCTTGTGTAAGACATAGAGGAGATTGATCATTCAACCACAATCATCAAAAATAAAACAACGTTTTCTTTTAACTTTATTTTTATAAAGACCAGACAATAATTACGAGAAATGAAGGAGAGTTTTTAGAAATAAAGTAGTTGAATAAAATTAAAATATATCCCGACATTGATTACGGAACACTAAGAAACCATAAAATTTTGACAAAAACTGTTGAACCAAGTTACATTTTTTGCACTACCACATTTATACATCAAGTCCGATCAAACAATAATTGTACAAACACCTACTACATTTAAATTTATTACTCTGTTTAATTATTTGGATAATGACATAAGTAATACGTTAAGTAATGCTTAAAGTTATGTATACTATACTGTTTGTAAATGGTTTTGAATGTTAAACATACTGATAATTCTAAAAATACTTCTCTTCAAAGGCACCGCCCTAAATTTTGACGATAATTTTAAAAATGCTTCGCACCAGTAAGTAATTTTTTATTCGAACTGTAACAAATTACTTGTATATCAATGAGATCTTCATCATCTTTTTCGCTCGGTGAATGTATTTCAGTTAATTCCAAATCAATATCCATAACTTATCACTTTCAACTTACTTCTGACGATGTAAATGGGATCACATATTAGGATAGAAATGGTAGAATTAGCCTATGTACTATGATGGGTAATTAAGTATCCCATTAATTAAATACTAATAATAATAGCTATTTGAATAAGCAATGCGAGAATATAGGTCATGCAATGCAACGGCAATAATTATAATTTGCCTTAATACTAATGACTAGATATAGAATGACTTATAATAATTAAAACGTCACTTCTAAAACTAAGCAATGTGAACTTTTTATTATACTGTTGTGATATCCATTAAGATTGACTTAAATGTATAAAAAAGCATAAGAAAGATAGAATGATCGTTGAGTAATAATGATTGAATCGTCTTTTAATCAATGTGATAAATATGGGGTACGACTTCTACTTGTTTCCTACTCTATACGTTAATCGTAACGTTAAGATACATCAAATGGTTAGCATAAGATTATTTGATCACTACATTATAACATTAAAAGCGATTCCAGTAAGTGTTTATTTTAACATTATGCCGTCCGGTGGCACCAGGTTGGAGCCATGCGAAAACTGTTGAGTAAATGATATCTGAAATAATTAGGGCATATGACACAAGTTCAGAGTAATGAGAACTTAAGATGAGGTGAGTAAAACATTAAGAGTTATAGCCAAATCGTGGAGGAAAACCGACGGGATAAAACGAATAATTCTGGCATTAATGGCATCAAACAAAAAATCTTTATTATGTGTGCGGACGGCAAAGTATTAGTTAATAAATTAGATCAATTTCATTGTCTTTAAACTGATTCTTTTAATATTCAGTTTTATTATAGCCTTCCAGGTAATCACTATTGATCGATGAGCGAATCCGTGCACTTATGTTCAGGCAAAGTAAATATTGTTAAAGCTGTTAATAATGGCGCCGACATTTGCAATGCATCTTAGATCCGCTACCTATTTGGTACAATCAGCCACCTCTGTTGAAAGAAGTGGCCGATCGCAGCTTATTGCGAACCCTGGGGGAGCTCCATCTTGGTACCAAGCGATTCTCGTTAGGAGAAACTCCTTCGTCCACGTCGTCAGCTTCAGTTTTGATTTCCATTTTCTGTAATTGTAATTATAATTAAATTAAAAATCATTCAATAAATATCTTAATATTAATTTTAAACAACTTCGTTACTTTTATCGATATTCAATGATAGTTGCTAACTTTCAATATATTTAAAATTCATCAAAGATAAATCAATCTAGAATCTATTTTCATATGCGTGTCATAGAATTATTCTTAAACCTTCAACTTTTAGTGGATACTAAAGATACAAATTAATTAAATTTTATATTCGAAGGGGAGAATCTGCTTGATGCATCAACGTCATGTGACTTCGCTACGTTCTACGGGCTACGTTCGGACAGAACAAATTTTGTAGTGTTTATGAAAATCTCACCTGTATAATGAGCCGTATCCACATATTTTGCTGCTCTATGAGTCTAAACATGTCTTTTAGCTTGTACTTATGTTTTTCCAGTTCTAGTGCTATGTAGTCCTCACTGCTTTCAAGTACGAGATCTAAACCTCCTGTTTGATCATTATTAATATTTTACATTATGACCGTTTTAGATAGCTGTTAATCGTTACAGTAACCGATATATGTAATACGAAAAGTTGGACTGTCATAACATTTATCAATTTATTCAAAAATAATAAAAATTAGGAAATGATTAGAATTGTGTTAGCTTTTTTTATTTTACTATTATGCAATTATCTATTAGAAATAGCAAAAAAAGAAGTAAGATACCGATTGTTCTACAGACAAAAAAGAACCTCTATATAACAATGGAGAGCACTGTTGTGTGCCAACAGTTCTGTGCCAAGTCGCTTAAATGTAAGTAAAGTATACCCACTATCGTCTGTGAATGGGTTGCAAAACCATTTCCTTAGGATGAGGTCTAAGAATCCCAATTTGCATTTGTTCGTATTGGGATACTCGATTAATTCTTCTTTATCAACCTTTTCCAGGAGCATTGCCGGTAGTTTACGTTCCAATTCGGTGTGCAGAACAACCTGTACATTGTAATAACGTAATTGATACACTAAATACTTTAATAGCAATTTATTTGTGTTAATAAAATCATTAATTATATATCAAAAAGACAAAGTCAAGGAACTAGATTTCCATATAATTATTTTTACCTGCATTGCCAAACGTTTTAGTTGAGCATTCCTGCGTACGCTCTCAATATCTCCAACAGCTAAACCGATAAGCAGGTTCATCAGCAGAATCGGCATTAGCACCATAAACACCGCCAAAATAAAGAACGTGGCTAATGGGTACGGCAACAAAGCCTCGGTGTCTGAACGATAATAAGCTTGGACATATGTTCCAACAAAATCCAGTTCACCGAGCATCATTGCGAAGGTTCTCATAAGTGACATGGAGATACTATTAAAAGATAAATGGCTGGCCTGGAAAGGTAAATTGCAATTATCTGTGATCACGCAATAATATTTAATCGCTGTGCCACATCGCATAGCAAGTTAACAATTTATTTCGCTTGCTTGGCAATAATTGATGATTTGAGGTATAAAATTTGAAAACATCTTTACAAAATATTTTCATGACGTCATGATTGCACAGCATTAACAAGATTTTTTTAAAAGCCTTAATGAATAGTCATTACTTTATCTTTTGCATTACTTACTTTAGATAGTAGAATATAAAACGCCAACCCGAAAGCGATGATGAGAATTGAGAAGACCATTAGGACTTTGATAAGGGTCTGTAGTATCTCCAAAAACATCACCACGTATATTCCTACTTGATCGAAACGTTGGAGAAATAGAAGAAGCTCGAACCATGCCAGGAATACAGTTATAGACGCTGCGGAGAACTACAAAAAATATTATGATCCATGTAATAGTTAATGACTGTATTCGCTGTTATATACCACACCAGAATTGTTTTATTAGGTAAAACTGATTTTAATATAATGAGTTACAGCAGCAAAAATATGGTTGTCGTTATAAAAAAGAATGATAAAGCACGGCGTCGTAGTGCATACGCAAACAAAGCTTAAAATAATTATTTTAGAATATGTAATAAATAAAGAAATTTTATCAAATAAAAACAATTAATATTATAATTAGGTATATCTACATAAGTCCATAAATTATTTTATAATACGAACCTGAACGCCGCATTTATCAGTGAAAAGCGATGGAACAACTGTCATCGTTGAGCTGATGTATAAAATCCATGATAGCAAATTGGAGGGATCTACTAAGTAATGCCATTTCTGCTGCTTTATGTTGTAAGCCTCGCGTATAAGGCATATACCGTTGTAAACCAGAATAGCTACAGTGCTGATGTACATTGCAATTACCTTTTCAAATTCTACAACGTAATTCACGAAATTATACAGTATTGTTGGAATAAATTTATTCTAGCTGAAAAAATAAAATATTTTCTCACCTTCCTCGAATTGCGCCATTAAGGATTTATTATATCCAGTTGCATTCAGAGCCAATTTGTCAAATGCTATGCCCGAAGAAGTACAAATATCTGTATGATTTTTCGAGTACTTGGTCACAGGTGCAAGGCTCATAAGTAGGTACGTATAAAGAGTTACAAATGACAAAAAGATGCAATAAAAGAGTAGATTGGCCAAGTGGAAATATTTTCCATAAGAATTCCACTTCATTTGTAAATATTTTTGACTCAGTGGGTGGGCTAAGAGTTCAACTCTTCCATGGGCCACCATTGCCTAAAATGTTTACGTAATATATCAGTCTTATATACTACATAGAATAAATAACAATGATTAATGCAAAATCGGTGGTGATTAACATCGTGTACAATAATGATTTAATGCAGCATTGTAGATAAATATTACACCAGTATAATACATTTAATGTAAATTTCCTGTCAATTTTCCACAACCCGTATGCCATTTGTTTATTATTTTACAAGTTATACGACAAAAACAAAGATTTATGTAGTACAATTTTTGGTGATAGGCGAAAAGCGAAGTCGTGTTGTTGTGAATGATATGTGAATATTTTTTAATAATATTAAATGGTAATAGATAAAAATTAATTAGTTATATAAAATCAAATAATGACGGTGTAAGTAAAGTATATTATTATACGCATTCCACAGCACCATTTGAATATTTTTTTAACTAATTTCATACTAACACCGACAATATTTAATTAAATAGCATCACCAATTTAACAAATACAGACATACACATAAGCGAAGCGTCAGTGTACTAAAGTGACACCTCACTCACGTTGATAACATTCAACGGTTCAGGTCGGTATAATGGGTCGTCGTGCGCCTGTCTCAGCGCTTCAATCTCAAGCTTCGAATGCTGGTAGAATTCGAAAGAATACTTAATCTGCGGCGGGCGTAAAAATATGATTAAATTTCTAATTAGTAGAACTGAAACGAGACTCACATTCAGAGCCGGCAATGGTATGTCCTGTGATTTCGGAACGTTGTTCTTGTTGCCTTCCTCGTACTTTACTTGAGGACATAGCGCATCGAAGTTGTACTTGATCTAGATTTTGCAGAACAATTAGGTACACGAAATGTTAATTTGAATCTTTCTGTTACTATTAGAAATAGCTATTCAAAATCAAAAGATGTACATACGCCGGCGTCAAATTATATAACAGGCTTTCTTGTTCTGAAGCTGCTGCTGTTAAAACTTTTACGGTTAATAAATTTAATTAAATAAAAAGGCTCGTCACAATACGTTGTTATTCTTTGATGTATTACGTACAAAAAATACATTATTCTAAAGGGAAGGAGTTTGTGGCCGTTATGCTCTAGAAGCGTTATGTATACACTTTTTCCTTTCGAAGTTTATGTGGTTAAACAAAAATTTTACATATTCTTTCCAGTTTTAACGTGAGGATACATGAATGAATAGACTGGTTGAAGACATCTCTTGCCGGAGACCCCCTGATGCCACCGCTACACCTATTTCTTTTGCTAATCTGCTAATGAAATTACTGAAACAAGGGTACGTAACATTTTTCCCAAAACGACAAGTATTATACGGTAATCTCCTAGCGCCTTATCATCAGACGAATGTCTCATTTGTTTTAACTCATCTCGTTAATTATACGAAAATAATACTCACGTAAAAACTCTTAGAATCCTTTTTGCAGTTTGCTTTGGTGATGCATTTGTCTTGAACTGCTTCGAAAACGCGAGGCATGTATGCAATCAGGGCGAGAGTGACACAAGGATGACGATAGGAACGCAACGCCATTACTTCTTTCGCTCTGTAAATTTGTAATAATGTAGCCTAGTTGTGTGTTGTATGATTTAGAAACATTTTCTTTTCAAGGCTATAAATTTTATCGGTTATAGATTAACAGTTGAACTCGATCTCACCTGATGTTAGGTGACAATAACACCGTAGACGGTGATGTGTATTCGTTCAGAATACTTCTGTCTTTCATATGTATGACTACCGTAACACAGTAATTACGTTATAGCGGCGTATTAACATTGAGGTTAGTGTCTAGCCAGGTGGGTTCGATGAACCTTACCACCATCCAGACTCCCCTACTTCTGAGGCCTGGGAATTGAATCTGGGACCTCCGCGTTACAACGCTAATGGATAAACTTCAGCGCCATGGAGGCAGTAAAAAAGTTTATGTAGTAAGGACGAGAGTTTTTTGTTTTCATAATGACTACTCACCTCAGCTCATGAGTTACCATTGCCAAAGCTGCTTCTGGGAACTTGTAGTAGATAGCATAATCGATCGCACTCATGTCGAGACTATTGTAAGTGAGATTGCATCCCATAGACAGAAGTAAAGCTATGGAATTCGGCTTATTCTCCATTGTAGCAAGATGTAATGGAGTGTTCTATATTAAAGAGAAGAAAACATTAATGTAGTGAACTATTTCGGAAAATAAAAATTTATTTTTTGATACTGTAGAGCACATATCATGATTAATATTTTTTTCATGTTTTTCATTAAAATCACACAGGTTAATATAACGCTACCACTACTGTTGATAGTTTAACCAAAGTATTACATACTTTATACACAAGTCAGGTATACATTTTAGTGGAGGTGCTACTAAATAATTAATAATACAATAATTTTAATTAATAGATTAAGCGTTAGTATTAAGCTAATATACTTACACCATCTTTGTCAATCTGATCAAGTAAGTGTGAATGAACAGAGTGGAGAAGCTCGATGGTTTGAGTGTAACCGCTCATGGCAGCGAGGTGGAGTGGGTTGCGGCCATTGTGGTCTCTATGGAGTAGGGCTCCTCGGTTCAAGAGGAGTTGCACAACCCTAGTATGCCCCTCACGGGATGCGATATGCAGGGGTGTCAAACCCTCGCCATCATTTTCGTTGATAATGAACGTTCCTTTATCGGAATCTAGTAGCTGAGAAGCCGTATTATAACGTCCATATCTGCAATGAAAGTCAAAACATATATATAATAATAAAAAAGTATTTAATGATAACACAACAAATATCAAAAATTTTGAAAGACATTATTCACCTTGCAGCGAAATGAAGAGGGCTTTCATTTTTATTGTTCTTTGGATTAATGCAGGCTCCAAGACGGATGAGATTTTCTAGAGACCTTATGTGCCCCTCTCGGCTAGCGTAGTGTAGCGGGGAACACCCCGTGTCATCTTTTTCATTTAACAATTTCTCCAGGGCTTCCTCGCAACGGTTCTGTTATAAAAGAAAAAAAAATCTTAAACGCAAGAAGCATAATTCCATATTGTCTACTTATTTGTATAATATATTCTTCGAAAACTAGCGGACTATAAATTTTGTGTATGAAAACTTTATCAAGATAAAACTTAATATTAGGGCTTAAGTCTATCCCTTCTATCTTGATAAACTGATCCCAAAAGTTGGTAAAATGAATGATGGTCTTTTATAATGTTATTAGACGTTGATTCAAGGCGAGAAAATTTTTAACTTAAGCTTACGTGATTATTGTATAACAAAGAATTTTTGTTTATCTCAATACAGCTAAGTTTAATTACCATTTTATTTAGGTAAGGGTGTGAATTAAATTTGGCTGTCAAACATAAAATATCTTAAGAACTCATTGTTATGAAAGAATCCGAGCACGCTTTTATGACTTGCTCTAACAAACACTTCATAATTAGGTATAGTAGAGAGGATTTACTTTGCAGTTAGCCGCAAACTCCTCAAGACGGCCGCCATTCAGCACTACCAGATGTAGCAAATTCCTTGAATTGATGTCTTTTAGTTCGATGTCAGCTCCCATGCGAATCTGTAATGCCACAATATAAGTATTTAAAATTTTAATAATTACATTTGGCGTTTCATCAACGATACTAGAAGCTGTTTAAAAGTGGTTCGAAACATACATATATAATGTTTTTCTGATAATACCAAAAAATAGTAACACCAATTAATAATACAATTCTTATTAATTTGTTTTTGCCCCAAGTGTTTTGATATTAAGTTTTTTTTTGTAATAAATAATATCTAACTCTTATGCTTTTATTTAAGCCACCGTTATATCGTTTTCATCACTTTTACAGTAACAAAATGTCTAAAAAATAAATAAAGTACATTCGACTTAAAACTTTAACGGTAAAGATTATAGTTTATAATCAATTAAACTGACTTGGACTCTAATAGTTTTTTGGACTCTAATACTTTTTTACAAATAAGTAAATAGAAATTAAAAAGGAAACGTGGCTACTGTAACAATGTTTTTGTTTATGTAAAGACTTACCAATGTGTGCACCGTCCTCCAGCCAGCTCTAGAAGCGGCAAGCAGCAAAGGCGATCTTCTCTCTTTGTCCAAAGGGTTAATGTCGGAGCCTTGTTTGATCAAGTAGCGCACTATGTCGGGGTGATCGAACATGGCGGCGCAGTGAATTGGTGTCATCTTTTGCACGTCGCAAGAGACAAGGCAAGCCATTTTCTCTTTCGGTTGCATTTCAAACATCAATCTGACAATCTCTAAAGCACCCTGTAATATAGAATGGGTTTAACCCATTTATAATTTAAAAACCATTCAAAATATTACTGTTGATTGCCTCCGTGTCGCAGTGGTATTCCGATTTGCCTTGTAGGGCGGCGGTCCCGGGTTCGATTTTCGGGTCACAGGAGTAAGAGGTGTCTGGATGGTTATAGCGTTTTTCAAAACCCACCTGACTAGACAGATGTGTGAGCTAGATGTATTCTGGACGTTCGTACGTTAAACTTTCAACGGCATCATTTTTACTTAAAATTAGGTGAAGTCGAGGCCAAGTGTTAGCCCATAACCGTTAAAAAAAGTTATTGCTACGGAGGTGCAGTAGGTTACCGCTTGCCTTGTGAGACGGAGGTTCCGGGTTCGATTCCAGCATCACATAATTAGTGGTTCCTGATTGGTGTAATGCTTTTTTAATCCGCTAGGCTAGCTACCATTGTCAACATCAACCTGCCGCTTTAACAGTGCTGACTTATACGAGCATTAATACATTTAAAAGGGAGTGTTCTGGGCGAGCACGCTTCACCATTTGTGGTCTCATTTTCATTTAACATCATGAGAAATTTATGTCTAGTGACAGCCATTTATCGATAAAAAATAACTTTCGTACAAAGATTCATGTCATAATTGTTATACAATTATTGAGAAGAAAATCCCCAAATCAAAGATATTGTGTTCTCTTTTAATGTAATGCATGAATTATGATGACCTGTGCGCAAGCAAGGTGTACAGGGGTGGACAAATCGTGTTGCTGAGTTGAAATCTTAGCGCCTGATCTGAGGCAGAGCTCCACTGCCTTTATATCACCTCCATGTACGGCAGAGTGCAGGGGTACGTTGCCCTCGCTATCATACAGCGAGATCATGGACTCCCTGCTGCAGCCCCTTGATTCCCCCCACTGCAGAAACACTTCCATGGTTCTGGATGAAGCATTTTTGGCTGCTTCGTGTATAGGGTAATAGCCGTTGTTGCAAGGACGTTTGCACTCTGCGCCCAAATCTGATATCTGTTAGTAAAATGATACAGATTAATCATTATTATTGTTTATACATTTTCTAAATTTATAATAATCTAATTAAAACAGAACTAATACAAATGTTGTCAGTTGCGAAATATGAACATTGAAATTATTATAATTAACTATTTTTACTACAAAGAAAAAAATAGGAATGCTACAATTTTACACTTTCATCACTTCATATAGCTTGTTTTTTTTTTAATTAAAATAGGCGATTCAAAGAATCGATAGCATGTCTAGTTTAAAGAGAGCACTTACCAACTTTTTTCTTTTTTTTATAGGAAGAGTAGGCAAATGTGCTAGCGGTACACCTGATAGAATGTGATCACCGTCGCCCATAGATAAAAACTTGTCGGGGCATGTTTATAATTACTAGTTTATAATCATTGTGCATCTTAAATACTGTTAGTTATAACAATAGACAGCGCACATTTTAATATAAATAATTGAAAAAAAAAACGTTTTTCAAACTTTCCAAAATTTTGATTAAGAAAACGAATTTTAAAAACAAATTAAGTCGTGCTGGTTCGATTTCATAATCATTCACGAAAATTCTCAATAGTCCATGTTTTCGTCATAGTTTGTGAAAGAAAAGTTAATTGAAATATTCAAAAAACTAACAGCGAAACGAAATTATTCGTTCATTATTAATTTGGAATGAATAAAAGAACGTACCAAAACCCTGGCGCATTTGTCATGATCATGAATTGCGGCGAAATGTAGAGCGGTACGACCGTGCTCACCGCCTAGGTCCACGTCAAATAAATCTTTGTACCTCGCGAACACCTCCAGGACATTCACCTGATGAGCAGCATTTGTTTTTAACGATTACGAGTCGGATTCACAAAGGTATAATGTAAAGGTACTTAATATTTAACTTATAAAGTTTTTCCATCTATACTGCGTCTCTCTACAATATATAATACAAATACTTAATATACATATAATTATAATTATATGTATAT
>DWQX01000353.1:0-46551 GCA_018245475.1 Pharmacophagus antenor | reverse complement strand
TAATAAATATTTAATAATAAACTATTAGTTAAAAATAATACAACATTTGTATGTTATGTACGTGTTTTAATATATTTTATTACATCAATTATAATTATTACAAAAAAAGTGTATTTATAACGTTATTCGGTATGGCAGTGTCAAATAGAAAAACGATATTCATGACTAATTCATATAAAAAATACTTTACATATTATCAACGAATACTTCTTTCTTACCGAAACATTCGTTTTGTATGTGAATACTTTCCCATTGGCTCCGTCTGTCGAACCTATGTAAATTAAAAATTCCACGAATTCTTTCTCCGAATCCACAATAGTCGCAATTATTACACGTTTTTCTATTTTTTAAACCGGTTTGTTTGTTTTACTAAGCATACGATTTAAATTACAATTTTATTTGTTCATTGACATAGGTATAACTTAAGAGTAATATGAGGAAACGTATAGTTTCATCATAATGCGAATTATGTGTACAAACAAAATACTGTATTTTTAGTCATTATTTATATTGTGAACTTTATTTAAAGCATTGTAAATTAGTTTGGCATATATTTTGATAATTATAAATTAGGAATATTGTTGAAAATCTATTAAAGATAAAGCTCTGCCACACAACAGATACTTTAAGGGGATAATGAAAGTTAAGTGTATGTGTTTTTTGATCTTACCCTATAGATTGTAACATACTGCTCGATGTCATGATACTATCATAAAGTACGTATTTACTATTTTCCAGAGTAACAGCATTGGACCCCGCCTTTCCTGCGTTTTACCCCGACGGCGTGGTTATGGAGCACGTGAATGAAAACGATGCAGAGTTCGTTGATATTATACACACGGATGCTGGAGGCTACGGGGCCCCGGTTAGAACCGGGACGGCAGATTTTTGGCCCAACGGTGGGAAGAGGGTACAACCAGGATGCCCCCGGTTCGCCCCTATACCGCTCAGCGATGAAAGTAAGTAAAAATGTACCTATTATAAGTAGAACGTACAAGTGGCTACATCGGCCTCAAATCTGCCCCTTACAACATTATTATGGCACTGCTCAACAGTTTGCCAAAGGTAACAACTATAAACAACACAGTCAAATAAAATTTATCTTCAATAACACAAAAATTACGTAAACCGTAGTAACTTTTTGTGTGCAAGGTTTATTCGTGTGATTTTAATTTCGTAATATTATTTTAACGTTACTTACTTACTACCAGAGCAAAAAAATTATAACATGTGTTGTTTAAAATAGTGATAGAAGTAATTTATTTACTGTGTTTCAATTATTAATTAAAAATAAATTATTATTACAGATTTGTGTAGCCATTGGCGATCGTGGAGATTTTACGCGGAGTCCGTTCGCAATCCGGAAGCATTTCCAGCCTCTCCCGCGGAATCTTATCACAAATTCAAGGAGAATACGAAACCCGAAATAGGCATGGTCTACATGGGCGCAAATTGTGATCCAAGGTGATTTTTTTCACCTTAGTACACTTATACAAACTCTTGCAAGATAGATAATGTCTTTTATCAGCAATGAGCTAACACTTGACCTAAATTTTGACATGATGTTAAATAACATTGATGTCGTAGATGGTGAAGCGTGCTTGCCTAAAAGACTTACTCCCATATCTATAATTATTGAAACATAGAAAAAAGTCCAGTTTTATTCTTAAAATCATTATGATTGTAAGTGATGAGTTTCGGAGCGAATATCTCTTAGCAGTTTCCATCTACGATGGCAGCTCAGCTAGGTCATTTTCTATCAAGCAAGTAGTTTGCAAATTTTATTTTATCTTATAAAGACGCTGTAGCAACTGAAATATGTTTAAAGGAATGCCGCTTGCTGATAATGTAAAAATGTCCTAACTGTAGTATTTCGTACGCTAAACATCTTGGTAACTGAAAATTGTTAATACCTAAAGGTAAAAACTTAATTAACGATCAAGCCAGTTTTTAGTTTAAGCTTGATTACTTCATGTTCTCAACGAATTACTATAGGTTAGCAAACACTTAAAAAGTTTTTATTTCATTTTTTTTAACAACCTTAAGTATACTTGGACCTAACTGCAGACAGTTTATATAGACAAACACTTCTATAACAAACTTTTTTTTCGACTAATTGACACTTCGTTTAATTAATTTTTTATATTCTGTTCGCGTTAATTTTAATCAACCGAAAATTTTGGAAAATATTGACATGAAATGAGCAATAAAGAATACGTTCACAGAGTTTGTCATAACATCAGGTTTATGCACTTTTTAATTTAGGCGCAATGCCGTTAATTATTTTACCAGCATAGATAAAATATCGCAAATATGATGAGAACAATAATGAGACAAAATTAATTAATTTTTAATATTTAATAAATATTTTTACTATACAATAATACCAGATACTTTAAAATATTTTATGACTGGTTTTCTTCTTATGTTACCTATAACTTTGATTAATTAAATAATTCATTTATTTTATAAAGTTGCTGGGTTTTTTGTCGAAAAAAATTATTGTACCGTCATCATTGTTTGTGTTAAAAAAAACGAGTTTAATAGCATATCTATTTTGTTTCAGGGCGAAAGGTTCTTACTACTTGACAACAAATGCAGAGACGCCATTTGGAAAAGGAATCGAGGGTTTATATCCGAAGCGAAAAAACAACAAAAAGAAATAGAGAAGCAAATATTTGTAATACTGGTTTCAAACTAATCTGTTTTATAATACCTCGCATTAAATATGCGGTTGAATCGCTTCACGATAAAATAGCTCGAATTATGAAAGCGTAAATTTCAATTATATTCGTAAAGATTTATTTACTAAGAAAGTAAACAATAATTATGACCAAAGGAGAGATCTTGTATACTTCCTTTAAAGTTTTAAAAATTAACTTCTGAAGAGGAGTCGAACCATTATCGCGGGGATGTTGCAAATATACAATACAAGAAAAAGTACACTCAGTAAGTTAAAAATAAAAACAATAATTATACCATTGTGTACTCTTTTATTTATCAGGATTTAAATGATTGTTTTTTTCGAAAATACCTCGATGTACTTCTCGGTGCTGGACGAGTCATTCACCAAATATAAAAATAACACTTATGATCGATTTATACGTCAATAAATACTTGTAAGTTTTTACTGATGAAAATACATTCAGAGAAAGTCTACAAAGAGATAAATTTGTTGCTAGAGGTATAACTCAATAACAAATAGATTGGTGACCATACAATATTCGTCATTTGATTAAGATTAAAGACGAAATTTTTTGGCTAGTACTTGTTTTGCGGCGGTTTCTTGAGCTATTGGTGAAAACCTATGTATTGACAATGATATCGTGATATAAGAAAGAAAAGATAACTATTAAACAATGTGTTCATTGAAATGCACTTAATTTGTCTTATGCATGTAGTTAGAAATATGTACCTGCACATTTAACTTTTATGTATTTAAATATGGAAAAACGCTCATTCCTATGATTTATACACGTATATAGTCTTTAATTTATGCATAGCTAAATGAAGACCAATTTTTTAAGTAGAATTTTTAGATTTAAGATGAGCTTAGTTATTAAATGAATTCTGAAATGATCTTTGTTACTCGAATGTTATTTTAAAAGTAATTCATCTAAAAGAAATATTGTAACTAAAAAATAGCTCAAATTAAAAAAATAATGGGTATTCGGCGATTTATGTGTATATGATAGTTTACAACTACTTTTAGAATGTTTTAGAAGGCGTACTTAATTATTACAAAAATAAAAGCAACCAAAAGATTAAGTATAATATTAATTACAAAATACATTATTAATATTATGCGTAACCTTAAAATTTTTGTCACGATGTTCTTTATAGCTCTGTACAGAAATAAAGTATACCTGACCACATTACTTACTCCTTAATTACAAGTAGTGTTCATTATACTGTTGTTAGTATAATATTAGTTGCTATATTTAAGATTATAAAACGAAATGAAAATATGTCGACGTAATACAAATTATATTAAGTTTATATAACTGTACTATGATGCATAACAATTAATGTAATACGCTTGACAAGCTTAAAATTATTGATTGTTATCTATGTACAAATAAATTGGATACAGAGAAATTACAAAAAAAGCTACATAGAATATCTTGTAATTGAGATAAAGTCATCACAAAAATTGCCTCAGAATTATTAATTTCAATTATTTTTATAGTATTTAACAATAATAAACCCGTTTACCGAAAAAAAAAATGTTTCAGTATTATCATCTCTTAGGACAATGACCATTCCATACACTCAATCGGATTCCCAATTTAAGCTGAAAAAATTAATTAAGAAATCTTATTGTATATTTACTTAAATAATACTCTTTGAAACTAGTGTATCTTAACTGTAAGAATACATAAGCATATCTTTTAGTTTTGAAGTTTATCCCAAACAATCATCGTGACATGATATTTTATACACATTTATGATAAAAAATTATTTCAATAAATTTTTATTAATAGAATCTGTACAATCATTTACAATAATTATATTTCAGGTACTGTCAGTTTACAACGCGCCCTCTGAGAAAAACTGACAAGAAGCTCATAGGGCTTTGTCTTTTTTTTGTGATGGTACTTACAAGATTTAAAAATAATTCAATACCTTATAGAACCTTATAGCGAGCATGGCGAGTTTGTTTCTCTTTGTTAAATTTAAATCATGATCACAATTTTTATTAAATTTGTCTTTATTTTTTTGAACAAATAAGTTTTCATATATAATGATAATACTTTGTCATAATATTTTTCTATTCAAATTAATTTTTTAGTTATTTCTGGGTCTCATCTTATAGATAGCCCAAATAGTTCGTTACTGAAGTACGAATATGGTATCAATGTCCGCGGCATTGCCCCACAATAGTATGCCGTACGCCATGATACTATGCAAAAACAGAAATAAAATAATCTCGCGGTATCATCGTTAATTAATTAGCGTATTTTCCTCATGACGTTAATTTAGAAGCTGAATCTACCCGATAGCTTTTTTTATGTGAACTACACAGTAATTTAAAATCCAATATTAGCCAAGAAAGCTTTATCAAACATTTCCAAGTTTTCATTTTTCAATATAATTTTAGTTTTAACTTGTTTAACATTTTTGGTTATAAATCTCATACATTTATTTTATTACTAACAGGTAGGTTAAGATTTATGAAAATTTTTACCTAACAAACTCATTGACCAATAATCATGAGTATCTTAATTCTACGCATATTTTTTTACCGAATAGTCGGAACTTATTTATTCCCAACAAATAAAAATAGGAAAGTAAAAAGTAGGAAAGGTAACCTCTGAATCTGTTAATTTTGTTGACTCTAATTTTTGATTACTTATTGAATGAGTTTATTTTAAAGAAAAATATTTCTTAAGGGTCAAAAAATAACTAAAGATTGATTTCGCACATGTATATAATATCTATATATTATAATACATTTACTATTAGCATTTAATTTTAACAAGAACACAAATGTCACACTAAGGTTTATAAGGTTATCTTATGGTTTCGTAGCAGTGTTAACAAGCGTGTTGAGTCAAAATGGACAAAATACTTACTTTTTTATTAGTCTAAAGTTACACTATGATATGCATGTATATATATATATATATATATGTACCTTATTTGAGGTTATGTTGGCAACGAAATGCCTGCAACGGTCATTCATATAAAAAGACAAATAGAAATATATATAAATTTTATTATTACAATATTACTAAACTAAATGATAACTACTAAATTAAAATACTGAATTAATATTCGGTATGTAATATTTTGATACATTAACTTGGACTGTAAAAATAAAAATTTGTGTCGTTCGTATCTCTTTAAATTATGTGTATCGTGAAGTTTGGTTTTAAATTTACTTGACCAGGGCAATTAAACGGCCATTAAAGGTTTAACAACTTCTAACCTGCGTATCACATTACCCTTTTCAAACGAGATATTTTAACACCTTCAGTTGCAGAAACTTCTTATGACTCTTGCTATATTAGAAGAAAGAAAAGTATTTTATTGATACTTAAAATAACGATTTCAACTATCCGAACGGTAGAATCTAAACATCCATATCTGCCAGTAGATTCAACCTCTGCTCTTGCAGGAAAAAATCCACCAGTGTCGTCCAAATCGTTACAATAATACGAAACTCGCGAAAATGTTCATATTATTGTAAAAATATACTTCTTTGAGAAGTATGGTTAAAAATGTCATTAAATAATATTGATAGAGATTAATTTATATTTATTATACGTATTTTTGATTTGTATTTAATATTACATCAGATCAGTATTTTGTTTATTCTACAATTTCTATTTCGTACATATGCCATGCAATTTATGGTCGCCTACGTTCTCCTCTTAAAGTGAGTCTAAACTTAAATTTTAATATACACCTTAATATTATTTACCATAAACAGATGGTACTCCACTTCAAGGAAATTTATTATATTTATTGCATTAAAATATGTGACATTACTTAATTTCGGCAGGGCCATATTTAAATTGTTACTCTTAAACTAATTTTCGATTTATCAAAAAAAATAAAAATTAGTCTCCAGACTAAATTCACTTAATTTTTTTTTAAAAACTGACTGTAAAAAAAAGGTTAAGCGTTTCTGCTAAATCATATAAGTAAGATATAGCATGAGGTACAAGAAGATTAACGACACTATTGTGTAATAGTAATAATTCTAACTTAAAATTTAAATTTTAATTACAAGTTTATCTCTGCTGTCACTATTACAACGTTATACTCCGCTGCTTAAAACTTGTCCCGAATCATTAATGCTAACAATTTCTTCATTATTATTTGCCATGTCCATAGCGTATCTTACACCGAAAAAAACCGCCGCAATGAGCGCTCCAGTCACAATAACTCTAAAACAACAATAGCATCTGTTAAAAGAATTTAAATACTCTAAGTTGATTTGAAGTTGATTGTCATTTAGTCTAAAATTACAATGACTGTAAGTAATTTAGTACAACAAAGTATTAACAAAATATGTATGGAATATTTATACGCTACTACATTTACAAAGTTTGGAACACATACGATATATATGCGAAAGATATTTTTAATAACAAGACTAAAGGTATATGGCTAAAAAAGTACCATAATTTTTATTACTTCAATATGTGTTATAATTAACAAAAGGTGCAACAATACTCAGATTGTAATTCCTCCAGTCTCATGGACTAAAAATTTTAATATTATTGTACTTATTATTGCTAGGTGACAATTTCATAATATTATTACTACAAACAACTGCCCATATTACTCAAAGTAGATCAAATAGCTATACAGGGAAAGCAAATTGGCTAGAATATAAATCATTGCCAATTAGATAAAGTTATCTTTTTCAGAATAAAGCAGTTGAGTGTTATCGTAATTTTAAATGTAATATAACTGAAACGGAGCAGTTATAATTATATAGACTGAAAACCTGACCAGCCTCTCATATTTAATTTGTTATTTTTGTCATTATCTTATTGATTTAATATAAAAACGGCAACGAAAGAAAAATAATACTATAGTACTGAAATAAAATTACTCACAGCACAGGATGTGTCATTGTGAAGTTGTTGCATTAAAACCGTATTTTGTAATATTTTTTTTCTGTAAATAAGTAACAGTAAATCACTTGCACCGACAATGAATCTTGGACGAGTTTGAAAATCGTCGTCGCAAACATTTATTTTATTTGTTCCGTTATTGGCATTCCGAGGAGGCAGTTTGTAAACTTTAATTTCCTCTTCATTATGATCATTACAATCCATCCGTTTATACGGAGAACACGAATAGATAACGATATGAGTAGAGACTAAAATTGCTTTACACAATCTTTAAAGCCGCACGTATATTTATATTCACCTTTGGGGCGCAGTAGTTAACTGAGTTCGATTCCGATGCCACACGAATAGTGGGGTTTGAAAAGTAGTGAACAGTTTTAGGGTTTTTTCGAACCAGGCTAGCTACTTAGTCCTTAATATCAACATAGCTCCATAACAACGTTGGTGTTTTTCAAGAATCATACATATGAAAGCCAGAGTATTAGAAGCGCTTTACCATCGACAAGCTCATTGTCACTTAATATAAAATGAAATCAAGTGTTACGCTGTTGCTAATAAACATCAAGTACTACTTGGCGATAGTAATAGTCACTGCAAATCCTAAATGATATCTGTCAACCGATACTTACCTAGTACTAGTAAATGTAAGTAGTTTCTATTTTCGATAGCTGCAAAATGTACTATATGGTATAGTATATGACCATTTTTTTTAAAAGTAAATACAAATCTATGTAACCTACTGATTGCTTACGTATGTCATTAAAATCGTTAAAATATACCACTCTGTTAGTTCTACCACGTAAGTGATCTGCGGAACTTCAGTGAGATATCCTTATTGCGGTTATAACCACAGACGCAGTATTATGTTGCAGATGTTACGAAAAGAGATAATTCTATTAATTAAGAATAGATAAGCTGATAAATATTTGTTAGGAAAACAATTTCTTGGCCAGTTTTACAAAAATCTTCCTTTTCACAAACAGTTGAAGTACCATGTCGCTTTCACTTTCGGTATCTATTAATGAAATACCTCAACAAATTATATAATATAAAAACGCTATAAATACCCAAAAAAAATGGTTGTTTCATGTAAAATAATATCACAAAATATAGCAAAAACATACATGCCTGTTTTTGAAACCCTGTTAAATCTTTAGAATATATGACAAAAATCATAAATTTTTCAGACGGTTTTGTCTTATTTATGTCTAATAATGAAATAATTTGTTTTATGAAAATACTACTAATTTCCAAGGAATGATATAATTTTACTTAAAATAAAATCACAGTGATGCAAAAACAGATATTTATTCGTATTCGAGTACACTCTCTTCAATTCTCTGATCTCCACATTTTGTTTGTTCTATGGCCGTATCGTTTAAGGCCGTTTTATTTGAAATAAACAACATATATTGGAAACAAAAGTGTACGCTATATATTAAGATGCAAACCACTAGCAAACTGAAAAGAAAGTCATTAATAAATTCTGTATCCGGTTAATCATTAAAGAAATTGGACAAAGGTCTTCGATAGTCGGTGTAAATATAAGGTTACTATAATATTTGCAGGATCCTTATACAAAATACCATGTTGTTAAAAGTTACTATTTTGAAAGATTTTCTGCTTCTTATGTTTTGGTGTGGAAAAATTATATGAGCTATATATATACAGCTTTTTCCTTAATTCAAATACTGCGCGCTGGTAATCTTTTTTATCGGTGATGTATAGTGGACTTTGCAAATGTGTCGACTAATAAATTACTAATAAATGTTGTAAAATACTTTTCATGTTCGAGTTTTAAACACAATAGCAGAATATTCTATAGATGACTAAAACAACAGGCATTGAAGTTGTAATGGTATAATAAGCCGATGACATAGGCGCTATCTATAGAACAAATTTTGTTTATGTCGTCATCTACAATGAAAACTTATCATGCACTCAAAACAAACAACCACGAGTTCATATTCTATTAAATAATCATACTTACTTACTATCCAAAAGCCATTTTACAAAATAAAGTGGATAATGTTTACTGTAAAACGTGTTTGAAATACGTTTGTATAAAAAGTGATGTAATGTTTTGGACAAGGATAAAGACTGCGTCTTGTCAATAATTTATAATAATTTTTTGACATAGCATGTTTTTCAGAAATATCTATACATAGGCAAAATTTTAGTAACATTATAAATTTTATTGCACCTTTTTAGCTATAATATATGAATGTTTAAACGTTTATTAAATGTTATATCAATAAACATTTAAATCTGTCTGCCATAAATTTCAACAATTTGTTAAAACTAGGATCACTCATTCTCTTGTATTTAATAAATACTCTGTTTATAATGAAATGGAAATTTGTAAAAATATTTAACGAAACGACGAGGATGCTTTTTTGCTATTAAAGTATAAGGACATGACTAGATAAATTACTTTATCTATTTGTATCCCGATAACGATAGATATACGTGATAAAATCGTTTCATGTAAATATTATAAATAAAAGAAATATGACAGTGCATTCAATGGATTTTAATCCCAATACTGAATATTAATTAGTATAATTATCTATTAATTAACATATGATAAACAAAGAGGTATACGAACTATTTCCAATGTTTTAAAATTGCACTATGATTTACAGCCGTTCTACCTGTTTATTTTATCATTATCTTACGTCGAAACCAATAATAGCTTTAGATTTGTCTTCGTGGTAAACTGTACTTTCAAACATTCAATAAGAAATTACGATCATAATTTGTAATATACGTAATATATAATATTTGTCTTCACAATTTCTTAAAAGTCTTCACACTTTAATATTCTTGAACAAAATGATTAGCTATATAATGCCTAACCATAGAACAATAATGGAAGGTCTAACAAGGGTGTATTATTTCTTTATTAAAATAAAGAATAAATAAATATGACATTATATTTACTATAATTTATTTTATATTATATAACACCATAATTCTAGATTAATATAAAGAATTTCATTTTAGAGTACTTAGAAAATTGATTATTATAATTCAGTTTTTACATTTTTTATATATTCTCATAGACTATAAAAAAATATTGGAACCAATATTGAAAATAATATATATTTGTTATACATTTTTAGGCGATTGCTTCGGAGAGGCTCTGTGTTGACGGTGCAGATGTCGCATGAGGATCAGGCATGTTCATTAGATATTTAGTTGTCCAGTAGGCGCCGAAAGCTAGCAATCCCGTTATTAATATGCTGAAATGAAAGCACGTGTCTAATACATACGAGTGTAATTACAGGTACTGAGACTTCAAGAAAAATGCTTTGGATTTTTTTAACGCTAGGCTTACACAGGATGTTACAAAACGTAAAAGATCCAGTGCAAACGAAGTTATACAGGTTCTTTATACTTATGTTTAGAATTTTTTTCATCACTTTTTATGCAAAATTGCTTAATTTGTTTTTTAAATGAAATATAAGTACTCATTAATGTCTCAAATTACCAAAAGCGTAAAAATAAAACTTGGACAACTTGCTAAGCAATCGTTGTATAACGGACGAAGTCGTTTACTGTATCAGCATGTTTTGAGATATACTTTATGCACTTTACCGAGAATCTAGTCTCTAATAAGCGTATATATGCAACAAAAACAATTTTTTTATGATGCTGTCTAAAACATTATTAATTTATATAACAATTTGCAATTTGAAGAATTGAATCAATTAAAATTTCCTGAGCTCTTAACAATTATCAACTTGTTGAATGTCGATAATAGCTTATTGAGATAGTAAATAATTGCTAAGAAATCTTTAAATAAGGAAATATCCACACCGTAAGTGTAAATGATTTGCAAATTTATGTTTATAAAAATGATTATTCTACGATAACGCAGATAATAAATAACGATATGACCTTTATTTTTTATAACTTTTAAGATTCATAAAAATTTAAAGTTTAAGTAAAGAACACATCTATTGAAAAAACCCTATGATTCTCTTCTTCTTGATTGAAAAACTTTATAATCTCCTTAACTTACGAGCCATAATGTCAAGTGGATATTTTAGATTCTTGTGATACAGAATAAAATTAATAATTCTTCACTATAAAATGACCTCTAAATATATTTTAACATAATAATATGACACACCATCTTACATTAATTTGTACCCAGTAATCCTACTCTATTTATATGAGAAATGTTTGCAATAGATCGTGTATTACCGAAATAAAAGTAAATAATTTTTTATAAGACTACAACGCGCGCACATACACAAGAAATAAACATACAGATTCCTACAGCTATATATAAAAATTGACCAATAACAATCTTCTTAGCACCGCAAAGTTACAAAAAATGTTCTATATCAATATGAAATAGCTACTCACAAACCAAATGGCATCTTCGTGCTCGATCCTTTAACTAACGGCTGCGAACGTAGTCTCACTACATGACAATGGGTTTAGAAGTCGCTCGTAAAATTATATCGTTATAATCTTTTATAGCTTATGCAAAACTTAACCATGTGTTCCACTGTTTAAAGAGATATATCTTGTGATTACTTAAGATTGTATCATAAATTGCAATGTGAGAGCCTTCTTTTATGCTGTTTCATTATTAGAAATTATGTGACTATATAGCATTAACATCAATTATGATCTTAAAAACAATACTTATTTGATTTAAATCACTTTGAAATATTGCGATTTTATTCTATGTAATACATATTTATTAACATATAATGACAATGATGACCTTTAACAACATTCTACATTAAATTTATTAATGAATAATAAACATCACATTTCGAATTTTCGCAAACAATTTATTTGATCGATGGTCGGTCAGGTCATAAAATATTACGCAAAAAATTACTAACTTACGTTCACATAAATGTCTATGTTATATGCTACTCAATGTAAATTGGGTAATTCCATTTGAAAACAAATAACAACATGCGAAATACATAGTACTACATTTGCTTATTATAAAATAAGAGTATAATAATATATACGTATAGCCCAGAGAGTAAACATATAAAAAATGAAGAAAATCTCAACAATATTATATTTAAATAGCTTTCGCAACTCTTGTTCATAGCTGTCTATGTGCCTGACGCTGTTTCTGTACAAATGAACCTTTTGTTGAATAAACATGAACAGTATATTTAAAATTTATTATTTGAACTTCAAATACATTGATCGTAACTTTGATAAATATTTTTAGATACATTTAAAACATTATTGTACTATATTTACGTACTAAATATTCTATAAGAAAATGGTTAAGTAATGATGTTTTTTTGTTGGATTAAAGAATACAATAAAGAAAGTAACTTTTCCTTACCTCGTAGAATATTTATAAGTATCATTACAGGTGTTGCTGTTAAAACTTTTTATGGAGTATTTTTTAAATTAAGAGGCATTAAACACAGGAAAACAAATTCGACTATCGTGAAAGCGCCGGAGAAAAAACAAAGCACCCCAATGGTCATGTACGACGCGTCGAACGGCCGTAGAGGCTTAGCTTGGCCTTGAATCGAAGTTTGAGGCTCAGTGATTCTCTGTTTCCGTTTGCGCAATTTCTTGTATTCTATTATCATCTAAAAATAATTATTTGACAACGGTGAAATGTTTCCTAAAACATTTCTGAGAGAGTAATTAGCTTTTTCATGTGGTTGTAATTTTGGATGGAAGAGTTAAACAGTTTGAAACCAACGGTACTATTTATCTCATAGTATATAAAGCAAAACACTGTTTCTCTTCATACTTATATTTTCTTCATACAAAATACTTGACCTGAACTTCATATAATATTAAGTAACAATGAGTCTTATAGAGTTTTCTGGTGGGTTCGAAAATATTTTACCGCTATTCAAACTCTACTACTTATGCGGAACCGGAATCAAAGCAACGACCTCTGCTTTACAAAGTAAATGGTTAACCGCTACAACATAAAGCGATTTCAATTAAGAGCTAGTAACATTACTAGAATAACAAGTCTTAACATCGAGCGATGTGGTGCTGTAGAAACGTCATATTAACATTAGTCAGTAGTTATGAGCCAACGTATCAATTTACCACCTGGTAAACTTTGTTTCGTGTCTTCGCTACGTCATGTAAAAAAGGCAGAACTTCATATGAAGGAATAATAACTATTATTGCAAAATATACATGGTTAATGACAGTGTCACTTTTGCACCTTTGATAATTAATTGATATTATAAGAATATCATCGTTTTATCTTCACCTACATCAAACAACTATTATAAAATTCTCCTGTTCAAATTCTATACAAATAATGTATTCAAGTTAATATCAAGCAACCGGTTGTTGAATTTGTTAAAGTCTAAGACTGATTTTTGAAATGCTTACTAATATCACACCCGTAATCAATAGAAGAATTATTCCCGACAATAGAAAATATCCATGCACAAACGGGTGTACGTGGTCATCGACTTGTGATGATATAATAAGTCCAATTGTTATTATTGTTTGAGTCCAAATAGCACCTCCAACCAAAGTCTGCTCATCGTTGCGCTTGGATCTGGACTCCACTTCTGCGCTAGTCCAGAATGCTGCAGCCATTATGATAGCACCGAGACTTAAAAATTTGAAGATGAGTATAATATGCTTTACATTCATTTGCAATGGAAGATTTTATTATTTAAGTTGTTATTATTAATTCTGATTAAGCAATCACAAATTATTTCACAAGCATTTCATTAGAATTTTCCTTTACATAGGTCAATCTTTTTTTAACACCAAAAAGAAGAATAAAAATCCTAACTCATCGATACCAGATCCGATTTAAGTGACATTGATAAAAAAATTTGCGTTCTTTACTCATTAAATGTTTGTGTCTAAAAAGAGGTTAAATATTTAAAAAGAATATGTATGAAATTTTTAATTAAATTTATTTTTAAATACAATGTATTTATCAATTTAATCATAATGAATACATTTTGTATAAAAAGTTACTTTGTACAGCTTTGTTTAGTTAAAAAAAAAACAATATTTTCGATTTATTTTTTTTTTAAACGCTTTTTGCAATATTCTCGTAATGTAACATGGAGTAACAAACTGTTTTTAATCTTCGACAGAAAGAAACAAGGGGTGACATAAATTAATCGTGTCTATTTCTTTTTATCTAAGTACCCTCTATGTAAAGGTGTCTCAGAATGTTTTTCGTTTGAATTGACCACTACGCGTCAACCGCAGATAGCAGGGAGAGGGGAGTGGTCTTATTCGCTTGGCCGGCTTGTTATGTTTAGTAGCCATGAATCGTTTTATGGGACTGTAGCGCGCGGTTTGCGTGCGAGCGTTTTATAAACACAACGATTCCTACAGGTTATATTTTAATTTAACAAGCTTAAAACATGTGTCAAGTGTCAATTTAATTAAGCATTGGGTGTGCAAGTTTGAAGAGACTGGGAATACAATGCCGAACAAATCTTCTGGGCGGAAAAGGACATCAAGAACGAGCATGAAGGTCGACCGCGTTCGCTAGTTTATTTCGAAAGTCATTTTCACCCCTATAAATTTGTTATTGTTCAAGAAATGAAGCCTGATGATCCTGATAAACGTGTCGAATTCTGCAGGACAATGAATAACCGTTTTAGGAGTTTCAATAACATTTGGTTCTCCAATGAATCGAATTTTCACATCAATGGTCCGTGAATAAACAAAATTGCAGATACTGTGCCTCCGCGATCCGCTAGAACTGCATAAGAAGCCTGTGCACTCGCCAAAAGTTAACGTTTGGGCGGCCATATCAAGTCAAGGAATTATGGGTCCTTATTGTTTTCAGGATGACCGAAGTCAAACTCAGACCGTTAATTCTGTCCGATGTTGCCATATGATCCGGACTTTTTTAGCTACAGTAATGCAATCAGGATGACTACAACCGCAACACCTTTTTCCAGCAAGATGGAGCCACTTCTGCTGTTACAAATGACTCATTATCTTCACGATTTATTCCCTGGAAGAGTGATAAGCCGCAGGGGAGACATCAACTGGCCACCGAGGAGCCCTGATTTAGCGCCTGCTGAATTTTTCCTATGGGGCTTCCTAAAAGTAAAGTTTACAAACCATTGCCATCCAACCTGAAAATTTTGAAGCAAGGAATCACTGAAGAAATCAACTATTCCAAGAGCGATGCTCCAGCGAGTGATTGAAAATGTTAGCTCCAGGTTAAATGAGTGTGAAGAAGCTAATGGTGCGGTTGTTTTTCATAAATAAACTTCAAGAACTGCTCTTTAATTTAACAATAAATAAAACGAGTATTAATTGTTATTGTTGTTTTTTATTTAACACCTAAAAACGAAAAACATTCTGAGACACCTTGAGCATTGCAAGTCGCCAAAAGCTGAACCATTTTTAATCTAGTCTTAATTTTTAAAATTATCTCAAATGAGAGTTTGTTAGTCAAAATGAAAAAAAAAGTGGTTAGAAAATTACAAGCTCTTCTTGTTTTATATTTTAACGCTTTTTTATCTGTGAAAATGTACTTTAATAAAAACCTCAAGTAAACTGAATTCCTTAAAACTCGTATTATTTCGACGGCTTGAAATCCTGAAAATTTAATGTATCTTGAATAACTGAACTAATGTCCTCCTCTAACTCTATTACAAAAAACGATATTATTATAATTAAAGGAAAATCCATATTTAAAGTAATTTAACATAATCAGTTAACCATTAAATTCTTATCAGATTGATCTGATAAAAATCATAGTTATACTTTGTAAGAATTATGTATCACACGGCACTTTATTTGGTTTCATTGTCAACTCTAGTAAACGATGTACAAGCATTTAATAGTGTACGGGCTGCTTTATGTATTGCAAACTTTTTCTAGCACTGAAAATTATGTAAGTTGTTTAAAAATATTATATACAAATTGAATTTAAATGTAGTGGAATATGTTTTTGCCAAGGCGAAATCATTTCCTGGGTATCTGCTAATGTATTATTATTAACAAGTTATTCTTCTTATACTGTCTTCTTACTCTGCTGCCTTTGTTTTAATCGACACTAGGCTAGCATTTATCCTCTATTGACACGAGACGATAAATGACAGTGAACCTTTGGATCAGTAATTCTCTATCTTTTTTATCGCGGCACACAAGAAAAAGTTAAATTCTAAATAGTTTTCTTATCATGCATTTATACACTACGTAAAATAGTTAATGATAATATTTTTTAAAGTATAATGAAACATGTTCTACAATTATATACTAGTTCTTTAATATAAATTTTACTCATAATAAAAAGCATTATAATTTTTACTTTCTCTCATAGTTCAAACTGTCAAAACTTGAGATCTTCCGAAAATCTTACCTTGTAAATTCGAAAAGGTACCACCGAATTCATGGAACAATCTTTTTCATTTAAAACTGTTCGGCTGTGTATTAAAACTTAGGTATTAACTCTTTAAGATTCTTTTCGTCCAAAGGTTGCCTGGAAAGGATCGCTATTATCGATACCATCGTCCATTGTGTATTTTATACTTGTATAATCCTTTTTTGTTTGCAAGTTTTCATTTTGGTGTGAAAAAAGTATATTTTATTTTTTATTTTTTACATCGTACATTTATGAATTTTGTGATATACTGGTTGAGAACAATTGCCATAGATGGTGAAGTGTGCTCTCCTTGAATACTCTGACCTTTATATGTATGATTACCGAAACACAACAAGGCATTTTTGGCGGCAAATTGACGTTAACGGTACGCTCCAGACTTCACTACGCACATTCCTATTACAAGGCAAGCGATAATCCACTGCGCCATGGAAGCAATCAAATATGATAATTCACATGATAAAAAAATATAATCAGATATTTGTAGTTACCCATGTCCAAAGCCGTCTCTACTGAGCAAATTAACTTTTAAAGTTATGGTAATTAATATGTTTTTACATATTATATAATGGATTTTGAATATAAGGTGGCAAGCAATCATTACTGAAAAAATGTATTGCAGAAAAAATTATCTAAGATTGGCGAACATTATACTCGCCAGTTTATACATTTATTATATTAAATTTGCATATTATCAAAACAAATATCATACTTTTCATTAATAAAAAATAACTTTACATTAATACGCAATTCCCATCCACTTGGAAAATTTTATAGAATTATGACGTTTATTTTAACAATACATGTTTGTTGCAGGGAAAGTTTACGTTAAAAGTAACAAATTTAGTGACATGCAAGGGACCAAAGCGTAAGGACTGCTGCATAATAACTGCTAGGATGGAAAACGGAGTAAACTTATTCTATGATATCAAAATTACCAAAAACGTGACCCCCGATAAGGTAATTTAAACTTAAAGTTACACATAAATACCTAAATTATTATTATATTTATACCTTTCTGTTATATCTCTTAAGCTGTTAAACATTTATCACATTTCTACATCTATGCTGTTATGTTACTATATTTAGAACCATCATGTGTGTTACAAATTGCAAAAGATATTTCTTTTTTCTTTTGAAAATACTCCAACATTAGAATGTTAGGATGCCACCGTATCTTTATTTCAAGTTATCAAAGCTTTCTAGATCATATAGATTAATAGCAATTTCTTTTATGCAGGGTAAGATAATTGCATTGGCGAACGGTAAACCTCTGGTCAGGCTGCAGATGAAGAAACCGTGCGATCATCTGTTCATGGGACCTCTGTTCCAGTCGATACTGAACGTAACAAAGGACTGCGTTTTCACAAAAGTAATAATTTGTTACAGTAATTAGAGCGTATTACGCCAAAACATTTAGTGTAGCCAGATTTTTCATCGTTAGGCTTCATTGGAGAGAACTGTTATAATAGATACGAGTAAGAAGCGCTAACAATAGTAATACTAATTGTTCAAGACGTTCGTAATTTTTTTAATGATTTATGTTACCTAAAGTTTCTTTCTTTATTATTACTTAAATGTTTCCAGACATAAGCTGCTTACATGTTTACTTTCAACTTAGTTCTATATGCAATATATAAAATAAATTAGAGAAAAACTTTAAATTTATAAATATAAAAAAAAGTAATATGAGCGCTAAAAAAATATATTTTTGCCCCGAACTTTATCATATTTTTGAGAATAAATCCACTTTAAGGAAATGTAATTTTATTTTATTTGGAATCAATAGAGTATAATAGAAAAAACTTAATATACTCGTAGTTAACAGCTACAATACTTCAAGAGATTACGTAAATTTGAATTGTTTGATGAAATATGTTGTTCTATTTTTAAAACTTATAATAAATTTCAAAAATTGGGTAGTGTTATTTTTTCTTTTGTCTATTACTATTTATGTACGCAATCTAATATTTCAAAGTGACGACTGCTACTGAAGATGTAGCCTTACATATACAGCGATACTCAAGATACATCTTGAAGAACGCCTAGTTCGCATAGAAGTTGTGTCATATGTTTTAATAAGAATTGGTCCTTTTAAAAACCTATAATACATTTTTCATTTTGTTTAACAGGGTCATTACACATTCAACATAGACATCGAAAAGGTAGCGCAGAAATACTACGGAGGCATGTTTCTATATGGTAATATGACGTTTAGATCAGTATTCTACAGCGACGAATGCAACTTCTCCTGCACAGTGGTTTCGGTGACTTTTATACCGAGGAATGAAACATTACCCAAAAATACCTGAAGAGACTTACCAATGAATTACATTATTTAATTAATTTAAAACGAATGAAACATTACTTTAAGACATGTTTAGTTTTATTATTAACAAATAACACCATTGATATCATCCATTTGTAATTTAATAAATAATTTACGTTAAATAAACCTAAACCATATTCTGCATCATCATCAATCGAATGGACAATTCTCTTCGTTATCTACTTGAGCACAAAACATTCCTCGAGCACTGAAACAAATAAAAAATTTAATTTATTTATAACGCATACGGTACTGATTAATCATTAATGAATGTGTAGAATTATTTCTATTCATATTATTGAATATAGAGAATTTCAATTCGTAAAAGGAAATTGTGACTCAATAAACAAATGCATTATTATGAAGTGAGTTTATCAAACAGTTTCCAATAAACGTATGGGAAAATTTGAATGTTTAGTTTTTGAGTGGGATAGGGAATGCTTTAAAACAGCGGGCGCCAAAATTTCTGACTACAGGGAAGGGTAAATTCATGATTTAAATATTGCAGACCACTAATAGGATTTTTTAAGGATTAAATATTTTTTATTAAAAACAAACATACATAACAAACAAACATAGAAATATTTTATAACTTTTCACGTGTTGTAATGAAATCAGTTGTTTCAATGTATAATTCCATATTTTTCTGCAGACCAGAGAAATTTTTTCGCGGATCACCATTTTGGCAACAGCATCTTAAGAATACGAAAATGTGGCCACAGTTTCAAGTTCAAATTAGAATAATATGCGAAATTACTAACTTCCTTCAAATTTGCCTTAAAAAATATGACTTAGTCATTAATCAGTATTAAAAGATTTTTTTTTATATTTTGTCATTTATCTTTGTACTTAACTAGTTACGTTACTATTGCTAAGACATATAAAATTAAATTAATAAAATATATGACGTAACATAAAAAGTAAATATAACAACAATACAAGTACTGACAAAACAAGACCCTTAACAACAAGTGTAACATATATATGACTTGACAGTTCCTATCGTCTACAATATTTCACAACATTATTAAAGCTAGGTAATGTAACTTTACTGCTATCAATTGCTAACGACATGGGGCTGGGTAGCCAATTGGATATATTACAAAAAGAAAGCATGTAAGAGATGTACACCCACCTCAAAAGCAAACTTTAAAAATCTCTCATGATTCTTAATATTAATATAATTAGTAGTGATAAGATTTTCATTTATTTAAAATTTATAATTATTTTAATTAGCAATAAAGTACATTATTTAAGAATATTACAATGCCGGTACAGCAAGACAAATATGTTAAAAGAAGCTAGTGGAACTTGGTACTTGTTTATATAATCACAAAATTGTATGACAATATATCACGATTATATTCATTTATCATGTTCTTATCGTTATAATGACACACAATTTCGAATTATATAACATGCTAGCTATCAGCCACCCGCTTCTCTGGACTTGGTAATTTTTTAATTTAGTATAGAAAATCACCCTTACCGTCGTGGTACATATGTACCATCCCTTTCCCCACTTTAGGGGTGGACTTTCAAAAAACTATTTCTTAGTGTATACATATGTATCACAACGAACATATCAAGGACTGAATATTTTAAGTACAGATAAAAAATATAAATTAGTTACCCAAACCCTCAAGGTTATTCTGCTTATTATATTCCAAAAAACGAGCAATAGAGTAGTAGGTATAGTCCAGAAATTTTATTGAATAAATTTTATGACCAAGGAAACTATTTATCAATATATAAAAAATTTATATAGATTAATTCCCTAGGCTACGACGAGGCTTTTTACTTACGAATCAGGTATTTCATCTCCTAGTACAATGGATCTTCTGTCCTGACGGAGGCCCCATCTGTTTTGTTTGGGGCATGAGTTATCACAAGGAATGCCAACTACGTGCAATCGGCGACGCACGCTGGCAGCGAAGTAACACGAACTCATGAAGTGACTGCAACGTGATATACCTGTGAGAAGACTTTATCTGTAAATGTTTTTCCAATTTCTTTTAAGAATCACTAATAACATAACATATGTACACCTGTCGTCTTTGTCTATATATTAAAACAAGTAGCAAAATTGGTACGTATAATATATATAAAGGTTTTTATCGGTGATTGGCTTTAACAAGCACATAACCTCAACATTACATGATGTTAAGTGATAATAAGGCCTAAAATGATTAAGCGTGCTCACCTAGAGTACTGTGGCCCTCACATGTATGACTGCCGGAATATAGTATGCTGCTAAAGTGGTATATAAACAATGAAAATGATAGAAATCCAAGCAATTTAAACGTTACATATGGTATAGTCTCTTGTGCGCATTATTTTGTTCAAGTAGGACCAGGCCTTTATCAGGGGGGTTGCTAGCAAGGCAAGCCAGAGCACTTTCATACGTATTTATATATAATAATATTGAAACCTGACTTGGTTTTTACATTTGTTTATCGTTAAGTTGGTGTTAAAAGTCAATTTTTCATTTTGTTTCAAGTCAATTATAATTTATTGCACCATTTTGCTTTATTGGGTTAGGTCGGAGTTTCAAGGTTGTATGAGAGAACCGCCACTGCCCTTCATAGGCACACGTGACGTGAGGACACACATGGACGCATATAGGTAATTATACTTTTAAGTCTTGCCTACTATCAGCTGGTGACCAAGAAAATAGCAACATTGTTTACGATATAGTACCCTCTAATCTTATCTACAGCTATTGATAGTCTGAGCCAACCGCACTTTGAACAATCATTTAATTTTGTTCAGTTTAAAGCTAATTCGATAGAGCCAATGATTGAATACTATTAGTCGTTCAGAAAAAATTGATTAAATATTGCCGAAGATCGTAATCAATGATGTCCACTTTGACAGGCATATGTGATCCGATAATGGTGAATCGAAAGGTGTTCTTTTGTATGTAAAGTTTTTTCAAAATAAAATAAATTAAAGAACTGCGAAAATGTTATAAAAATAATGTCAACAATTTTTGTTTAAAATAGTCTTAACATTGTTCTGAGAAAACGGTTACCGTCGTCATTATTGCCATAGCAGACATCGTACACTTAAATTGAACGTTATTAGTCCAATTCTCAGAACTAGAATCGTTTTACTAATTATTATCATGTCAATCCAACTTGAAGTAAATTTTGCTGTAGAATGTAAACAAATTTAAAAAAGTAGAGCCAATAGTGGTTTGATGGAGTCTGGATAGTGTTAGGAGGTGTTTCCGAATCCGCCTGGCTAGATATCACGCCCATTGTTAATCTGCCTCTGTCAAACCGTTACTGTATTTTAGCAGTCAAACATGTAGGGTATTCTAGTTTAGCAGGCTTTACCATCTACAGCCTCAATGTTACATAACATATGTCATTTAAAGTCAACAGTCAGCTTATTATTGATAATAAAAAAGTTGCACTCACGCATTAAATGCCCCCTACACCCAGGCTGCCTTTGTCCACCGTTGATGCAAATGTCTGCATGGCCCACAGCACCGCTTTCTCCTAGGAATCCCGCGTTGGTATGTATCACTTGCACCACATGGGCATCTTCACGAGTTAGACGAAACCAGCGAGATCCATACTCGCTTACTAAAGGTCGGGCCGGATCAAGACCTGTGATTAAAGAAACAACAAATGTATACCTTAAGGAATTGAAATTGGTTCCGTCAGAATAAATATCGCAAACACAGATTTCGCTCCTAAATCTGCAAGGCACATAAAATTTTGCATTTGCGAAACGCTATAAGGCTTTTTTTTATTAAAGGCGATTGTTCCTGAAATAACATAAAAATCTCTTTACATATGAGGCTTCCGATATAACATTAAAAATTTCACAGTTTAAGATCGAACATTTTTTAATGTTTCTAGAATACATTTTATTAATTAGGCAACAATTATAACATATCTAAGTGAATCTCCTATGTAGACTTAATGTTTAAAACTAATAATAAAGTTTCCCATTTAGTTCTATTTTTGATTGGAGGTACACATTTCCGAATTTTTTTTATTTAAACGATAATTATCAGTCAATATTTGTTTAGTACACCTAAATTATTACCTGAATTTTAAAGAAGTTTATCGATATAGACAATACAATATTATCTGAAGTTGTAATGTGACATATAAAATACGTTTACAAAGCATTGATAATTTCCTAAGCCTGCTATGAAAACAATACCTCAGCAATGAACAAGCAAACATTGAACATAAAAGTTACAATTACTAACGGAAATGCTATTTTGAATTAAATCAATACTTTATATAGATCCATACTAATCGAAAAGTTACCCGCTTCTATAAATAGATCTGGTCGACAACGAACACGTTAGTGATCTATGAAGCGTGAACAACTCCGTTGTTCAGTCACACGTATGCGCAAATTCGCACCGACGCCGCGAGTTATCGTTTATCGTAGTAATTATAATATACATAACTATCTACTCTTTGGCGTACCATCACTTTGCGGGAGTCTTCGTTATAGCAAGCACGTGTCCACGTTTAGCAACTGAAAATGGTGAAAGTAGATATCAAATATACTAAGGTAGGACATTTCATATAGAATAATTTAATGAATGGTCAATGTGTTCAGTTTTTTTTTTAATCAAGAAACTAAAAACTTTGAAGCGTTTCTTTATAAAACAAATTGATAAAATATTACATATTAGTTAGTTTTAAGGTATATTTAACAGTTTTTCCATTAATAAATGAAGTAATAAAAATTTAAGCAGGGACGCAAGTACTGATAACATTCATATTTGTATTTTTACAATTCCCATATAATTTATTAATATTTTAATAATAATTTAGATTCATAGTTTTCTAATATACAGTAAACATTTTAGTAATTTTCGATTTACCAGCAACATTATTTAACAAAAACTTATTTATTTATAAACAGACAGCCAGGGATTTTTACACTAAATACTTACATTTATATATAGCAAATTATATTAATTTAGTTTCAAGCGTAAAATCTTTTTAAAGCAGCCACAGCTTGTACATCAAAAATGATGAATTAACTTTACAAATGGTGTACACGATAAAGTTAATCGTAGAATAAAATAATAAAAACCAATGTGAACAAATAAAGGCATGCATAAAATTTGATTTTAAACCTATTATGGAATAATGTTTCTTACAACTTTAGTAATATTTATTATAATTTTAAAATATATTCATATTATACTGCTAATAATACAATCCATATTATAATACATGGAGTATAAACAAACAAATCATGCGCCTTCTTTTTTACTAAACATTCTTAAAATATAAAGAAGCAAGAATAACAATAAGTATAAGATTAATTCTAATAATGACCGTACTGTTTAGTTTAATTTTGCATATATTTAATTAAAAAACATTTCGTCTGACCTTTCCGATTGTATCTTGAAAATGTTTAGAAATATTAATAGACTTGTTTCTATGAACAACTGTGAAGTAACGAACAGAGCTTTTTTTGTTTATATGTTCTGTTGTAGTTTATTCCAGTTCTGTCGCACTAAAATTTCAATATAATATGCGCCTCCACATACTTTTAAAATACGTATTCGTATGTTTTATAACAATTTGCAATCATGGCTGACCGACGGATATGTGCAGAGGCGTTCATTGTGGTTATAGAACGGTGAATTGGTCATTGTTATGCTTCATACCTACACACTGAAAGCATCAATTGTGTGCAATTCAATAATCGTTCGTAATTTCAACAATAAACAAGCACATGAGCTAGCCTACCTACACTGAGTTTTATGTAGTTTATCTCCATGTCTTATATATATATATATATTTGTGCATATATATATATAATTTTTGAGGCAGAATACAGATTTACCTTAATACTACTGATTAAAATCCCCACAAATATACACCTATTTAACATTTAAGTTTATAAAATATGTATCAACTATTTATACCTAAAAAAACTAACAATATAGATAAAGAGGACTATCAATATTTATCTCCTAAAGAAGTTCTTATCCATATATTCTGTCACAGCTGATATACATATATAATTAAATCGTAATTTATTCTATCATAATTATCGCGGACTCTCATAATAAAAGAATTACGTTCATATTAAGATCGCTAAAAATGTACATGTAATAGCAAAAGTTGTTTAAGACTAGTCTAGTATTCAGGAACACGAAGACAGAGCTTAAACAGCAGTTCCGGGCTGTCAACTGAACCGCTGGCTATGCTCATTACATAGCAATTGTCGGCAATACGACGCCACTCGCTCAGGGGCAAGAAATGGTAACATTCACATCGCGATATGTAATCATCCAACAGGTGATGATTTTTATAGTTTAACTTTAACGCAAAAAAACGCAAGAATATCTTTTTTATGGCTTCATTGCGAGATGCGTACGTCTTCTAACACAGATTACAATCCTGTGCAAACTCCAGGTGACTGCACATGAAGGAGGCGTACAGAACATTTATCGGTTTTATTTTTTTTAATTTTTAGTCATTCGTTTTTAGTCCCAGAGATTTAGAAGAATTTTATTTGTTTGACATTTCCAAAAATCGGACATAATGCCTAGGGGCATTCTCTTCCAGCCAACCTTGTTGTGAAGAAATATACAGCTGGTGAACGAAAAATAAAATAGCAACATAATATAATATATAAACCGAGCGAACATGTAATATTCTTTATATAATACACTTCTTTATTTAAACGCAAGTGCAGCTGTCTATCGTTCTTGAAGATGTGTATTTTGCTTACTTATATTAAAGTATTCGTAATAATTTACATCAGTCTAAATTTTCGTTGCAATTAACGAAAACTTTTTGTTAATTTTAATTTAAATTAATTGATATAATATGACGTTCGACATGAGTTTTGTGTTTAGATTTCTTGCATTTTTTTTATTAGTTATTTATCAACAACGAATGGCTGGACGCTGTGAGCAAGAAAACATTCGCAACTATCAACCCACAAGATGAGAGCGTCATCATAGAGGTGGCCGAAGGTGATAAGGTAATGAAATAAACGACATTCCCATCATAAATATATGACAAGCTTTTAAATATATTATTATTATTCACCATGTCTACTGTCTAATCCCAAAACCGCCTTTAACTTGCTTCCTAGTGGTATCATTTTGAAATACCAATTAAAAATAAGTAAATTATAAATAATTGTTATCACAAAAAATAATTTTAAACATTAAACGACACGTCCTTTGAATAAATTTCATGTTTAAGAAATAAAATTTTTTGTCATCAAAGCACATTTGACTAAATACGATCTTTGTATCCTGTATATATTAGTGTAATTATAGAAGTTAATAAAAATTATTTTAAAGCCAAGGTGTTACAATAACACAAAACATTATTTTACTCTTTTAAATTCAAACATTTATCATCTTACTATAATTTGTCCACCAGGCGGATGTAGATTTAGCAGTAGAGGCAGCGAGCAAAGCCTTTCACCGGTACTCTGAATGGCGTACTTTGGACGCATCTCAAAGAGGAAGACTTCTCCTTAAACTGGGCGATGCAATCGAGAGAGATTATAAATATTTGGCTGAATTAGAAACTTTGGATTGCGGCAAACCGGTGAAGCAAGCAGAAGGAGAAGTTTTGTGGTCAGCTAGCATAATAAGATATTATGCTGGCAAAGCTGATAAGATATTAGGAAACACCATTCCCGCAGGTAAGGCAATTCAATCAATAAATTAAGATATTTCAACATCTCTTGATATAATCAAGTTCTATATTCTACATAAATTAGATATATGGAAAATTCTTTCCAGATGGCGAAGTTCTCTCGATGACTTTAAAAGAGCCTGTGGGCATATGCGCACAGATTTTGCCATGGAACTACCCAATACCCATGTTTGTATGGAAAATCGCCCCGGCTTTAGCAGCAGGTTATTTTTTTAATTTTATCTTAACCTATATTACTATAGGGATTCTCTAAAGATTGGTAAAGACCACGATATATATGCAATATGTTGCTGTTTTTGCTTGATTACATTTAAATAATATTGTCATGATATATTCTTTTTCTGCAGGTTGTACAGTGATAGTAAAGCCAGCCGAACAGACTCCTCTAACTGCTTTAGCTATGGCAGCTTTAGTCAAAGAAGTAGGTTTTCCGCCTGGCGTTGTCAATGTTATCACAGGTTATGGACCCACCGCAGGCGCCGCCCTGACACATCACCCCCGCATTGACAAAGTTGCTTTCACCGGATCCACAGAGGTAAAGAATATATTATTCATGATTGTATCTCAAAGGAATCATCATTATCATGAAACTAAATTGAACTATGAGTAATTTTACAAATACCTTTTATCCTATTTTTTACCAGAAATGAGTTAACACTTGAGCTCCAGTAAACATGATATTGAGTGACAATTTTGACCGTAGTTATGGTGCTCGCCTAGAATACTCTCTCTCTCTCTCACATATATGACTGCTGAAAAGCAGCTACGCTGTTATAGTAGCAGGTCCCCTCTCGCAGCAAGAAAGAAGTATGTCACATCACACCGAGACCAATCTCCCACTTCGACCGTTTCAATCCTTGGAAGGACAAACTCAAATACCTAGGCGTCACCCTTCTTTGCTGGCACCCACAAAGTCAGGAACAAGGCGGCTTTAGTGCAAGGCCTCCCGCATCCCGTGCACTGCAGCAAGAGCAAATTCTTCCTCCACCACAAAGTGCAACTTTACACATGCTTTAGACCTATCATGATCTATGAGAGTTCATGCACAAGCCCCAAAATGTAAAACCCTACAGGTCCTCAAAAACCGCTTTACCCGGCTCGCAACCGAAGCGGAGTGGTACTAGAGCAACATAGGCCTGCACAGCGATCTCCGCTTTCCCACCCTCGAGCAGTTCATCAGTGACTGCGCTCTCGTCTATTTTAACGTGGCCATGAGCTATTCGAACACCCTAATCGTTAGTTCAATCGTCTACGTGCCGATTCCAAATGTTTTCCCTTCAAAGCATCGTCCGCGTAATGCGTTAGTTAGTCTCGAAGCACGGGTCGAGTCAAACAGAGAAAACACTCAAACTATCAACTCGATGCACAACACCACATGTACCTACAAACTAATCACCGATACACCTCACTCGTCCGCCGAGCTTGCCGCCGAGCGAAGCGTCACATAGGCTCGCACACTGCGTATCATGCTACACCCGTAATCCTGAGCGGTTTCACCGCACGCGGACCACGAGACAGGCGAACGATAGTCGGAGACGGGGCTCACGCCCATCTCAGACGATCACATAGCTCACCATAGAGAACAGACCGGTTAAGTCAGAGTCTCTGGCTAGTGTAAGTTAGTGGGATAGCACACAGATCACCGGATTCGTGACCTAGTGTCGGATGAAGCTGTAATAATCGCCAAAAAGATTAAGAGCGCAAACTTCTTCGCACCCAGCAGCTGGAAGTTAAACATTGATCTTTATGGCTATTATATTAAGACAAGTGATTTTTATCGAGTTAACATAGAGTTTATGTGAAATAAGTATAGTTTTTGAATAATACTTAAATGAAATAAGCATATATTCTTAAAGTACTTTGGGTTGTTACTAAACAGAAAGTCAGGTCATTCTTTAGAAATTACGGTTTCAAAATACATAAATAATGAAATAATTTTCAAAATAAACATTCTTTTATGAATAATTTCAATGACCACCGGTTAAAATACAAGACATCATGTGAAAGCAAAACGAGTAATCAAACATATTTTATCTCAATATATTCGTTATTAAGTAGGTATGTTATGATAAAAGGTTATCTTTGTTTCTTATCCTTCAAGACCTTTTTTATAGAAATCGTAAAATGTCTTAAAGAATTACAACAAACAATTACATGAATGAATAAATATAAAATTCTTCAAGTGCCCTTCAAATTTATCCGAAAAGATATCTTAATCACAATATTTTCACGTTTTAATAAGAACATTGAAGTACTATTTGACAACGATAAATTAAATAAACATAATTGTGATAAGTACTTTTAAACAAATGTGTACAATGTCGCGAACAACGAGAATTACATTAAAACATTATATACAAAATCTTCTACTTGAAAACATTAATTTTTTTAATGTTTTATAAAATATGCAATGATAATATCAAATAGAAGATCCTAATGTCTTACTTATTTTAACTCTGTACTACTTTTCTCATTATTATCTATTTATATAAAATGTGAAATCCAGAGTATAGAGAAAGGATAACACAATTAACGATGAACAATATTAATTGACCTTATCAATATTTATTACTTAAAGGTTGGACGTATTATTATGAACAATGCTGCAGCAACAAATTTGAAACGAGTGACCCTTGAACTTGGAGGAAAGAGTCCCTTAGTTATTTTCAATGATGCGGACGGTTAGTAATATATTAACTTTATTAGAGTTCTAGTGCCAATAAAATTCCTATGTCACTGGAATTTATTTATAAACTACGAATTAATTAATCAATTATGATAGTAAAATTATAATACTAGTTTCTCAATTAGTCCTTAAAAGGGTTGCGTAATTCAAGTGCTTACTTAAGAGATTCTAATAATCCAAAATTTCGTGCAGTGGAAAAGGCGGCTCAGATTGCACACCGCGCTGCCTTTGCCAATGCTGGTCAGTGTTGCGTGGCAGGAACAAGGACTTATGTACAGTCTGGAATTTATGATAAATTCGTTGAAAAAGCGGCTGAAATAGCTAAGAAGAGAACTGTCGGTAACCCGTACGAAGATGTACAACAAGGACCTCAGGTTGATTAAATTTTAAATTTCGTTGTAGATACTGTTGCACTTAATATCCATGAATAAAACAGTGGAAAAATGGTTAAAATTCAAATCTCATAATTTTTATTTGTGTTTTTAGATTGATTCGGAAATGTTTAACAAAATATTGGGATACATCGAGGTGGGTAAAAAGTCTGGCGCCCGTTGCATTGCCGGCGGCGACCGTCAGGGGAAAATTGGATACTTTGTTCAACCTACAGTATTTGCGGACGTCAACGACGATATGAAAATCGCCAGAGAGGAGGCAAGTGGATGCATATTCTTCTTCTTTTTAATCACATAGTATTTAACCCTGCCTCTTGCGAGGCGAAACGGGATACATATAAGCAACCCTAAAATTTGTACACATAAAAAATGAAAACATTTTATGTTATCTACACTTTTTACATTTTATTTATGGTAGAAAATTAGATATCGGAAATCCCTTGAGTTGAACCCCTTTATAAATCACATGCCCAAAACATATATTTCTAGATATTCGGTCCAGTTCAAAGCATCCTAAAATTCGAGTCATTCGAGGAAGTAGTGGACCGTGCAAACGACTCAAACTACGGTCTAGGCGCGGGTGTTGTTACTAATGACTTTACAACTGCAATGGCATTTGCTAAACATATACGCGCTGGCTCCGTATGGTAAGTTTTATATTCTTAATTTTTTTTTAATTATATCCGACTCACGACCTGACGAGATGTTACGAAATTAATCAAAAATTCCTGAACTTTATTAAATCATATAAAAACTTGTCCATTTTATAGATTTCGTTGTCACATATCCAATTTCTATTCACATATATAGATCTCAAACTATATCAGACAAAAGAATATCCCTCGTTTTTTATACTTTTTTATAAATCATTTCTGTAAAGAAATATCACATATGCTAACGCATATGACAGTCGGTTAAAGTAATAAATAACCCTAAAATTAATTCGTAATAATTGTTTTTATGGCAATTTACTATTGCACAATTTTATCATGTAGACCTATCACTTATGAATAAGATAATAAATATTTGTTTATTATTCTCCATTCTCAGGATCAATACATATGAACACGTAGTGCCTCAAGCTCCATTTGGCGGATTCAGAGAGTCTGGCATTGGACGTGAACTGTAAGTATTTAAAAAACGTCTGATTATCTTATCATAAAAATTACAATAATAATATATGTTTATTATAAAAGCAGCAATACTTAAATAACGTGTAAAACACTGCTTGTTATTGGCACTTTCTCTTATTTATTTATGCTTTCTTATTTTACACCGTATAACTGCATATAAAGACTAACGTAATGCCCAAAGGCATTCTCTTCCAGCCAACCTACAGGGTTGTAAAGAAAGATAAAGCGGGTGCAAGATTAAACAATAGAAGGAAGATATAAATTGAATGTTAAAATATTACAATTTATATATTATAAAAAAATTACATTATGGGAAAAAACGTTAAAGTTAAGAGAAAGAAAGAGAAGGATTCTAATACGTATCCCAAAATATCCCAACTAAATTTTTAGGAAATATTCCCAGAGCAAACGATTAAATTTAGGCTTATTGCATGATTTTCGTAAACTAGGCGGTCACGCGTTCCATAGCTTCTCACTGATTGGGACTTGTTATCCATTTTTTTGATTAAAATTTTTGTACAATTACTAATCTTACGAATTAGAGATGTTTTCCTAATCTCAAATTTTAAAAATTACCATTATTACCAGAGTTGATATTATTTATATTACAAAAGTACAAAATTATTAACTTGTAAAATGATTGCAGGGGTGAAGATGGCATCCTCCAATATCTGGAAACCAAAACTGTGACAATGGACCTTCCTAAGAAGCCACAACTATAAAAACAAATATATTCAAATATCTTTTTTGCAAACTATGAATATAACATAAATCTATTATTGTCTCTTTTTTTATTTTTCCATTGAATTAAAATTATTAACTTTACACTAAGTTTGTTTGACGCTTGTAAAATATTTTAAATAAATCGACAAAACGTTATTTATCTTGACTACGATAAAAATTTTAGATCCTGTGACGCCTCTAGTTGCAAATATAACAGCAACAAGCTTATGATGGTCTGTCGCCTTAACTGCTTATTGTCTTTGTTATTGCTTGCCTTGCGTTATTGCTTATTGTCACATGTAGATTGAGGAGTCATACATGTGAGATCCAGAAGTATTCTCGGGGTAAACACTTCACCTTTGCGCCCTGATTGTCCCTTTACATCAGGTGAAATCGTGATTGTGTTAGCTCATAACTGATAAATAAGCAAATAATAACAATAATAAATTATTATATAAGGCCCAATAATATTAAACACAGTTGAAATATTTTTTTCGAATTGAGGTGAGCAGTACAGCAATATAACAAATTAAAAAGAGCATGATTCTATATTTATATATTTACAATAAACTACAGAAATATTTTCATGACGTCACTAACAAACAGATGAAACCATCTAGAACAGCTGATTTAGCAACACTGCTTTAAAATTACAGTAAAAAATTAAAATATTTTTTTAGTTTATTTTAAATGCCATATAGCATTATGTTCGTCTTGTGACTAAAGTATTGTGCGTTAAAACTTTTAAATAAAATAAATAAAGGTGCTTCAATTATTTTAATGTAAGTTTAGTTTTTCTAAATTACTAACCATACACGTACGAAATTGTATACTATAAATAAATTATTATTAAATAAACATATTAAATAATTATTTAGTATTCCATTTTGCATTGTAGGGTTTCTTACACATGGCAGAGAACTCAAGAAAATATAAAGTTAATTTAATCTGCTATCGGCTAACACTTAACCACGCCTTAATAACATGTTAGGTGATAATGAGGCCGTAGGTGGTGAAGTATACTCGCCCAGAATACTCTGGAATTCACATGTATGACTGTCGGAACACAACAACACTATGGCGGTAGATTGAAAATGGTAGTTAGCCAGACGGGTTTTAAAAAACCCTACAACAATCCAGAGTCCACGTATGTGGCCCCAGAATTAAACCTGTATTACAAGGCAAGCGGTAAATGACTGCGCCACGGAGGAAGTTCAACATAATTGTGCCATTAAAATTTATAACTATGTAAAATTACTGCTAATATTTTCATCCTTTTATTACACAAAATTACTATTTATATATAAAAATATGGACATGACTATCAAGAATATATATATCTATTTTATTAATTAGTTTATAACAAACAAAAAAAATATCTATCCTGTCTATCAGAATGTGGAATATGTATTTAATACATATAATTTGAGTGTTTTTACACTTCTTTACACAACTAAAGTAAAACCAGTTTCTTTTTTAATAAAAAATACATTCATTCAAAAAGAAATACCATTTCAACTTTAAATTAAAAATTTGAATTAAATATGATATACTAAATTAAGTAAATATGTAAATATTTTCCAAGAGACAGCAATTTATTTATATGGCAACTATACTGCTATAGCAAACCCTGTTCTTAATCTGTGTTCAAGTTCTTAAAGTTGTCGTGAACAGTATTGAACGTAGTAGACGAGTTATTGGCTCATACTCTTGTAATCTGAAGCAAAATGGTGAAAGTGGACGTTAAATACACAAAGGTTGGAAATTTTAACATTATTACTGACAGGATATTTTATTAATCGGTATTATATTTTTTAAGAAATTGTGAATTGCTTCCAAAATCAATTTTATGTTGCAAAAATTGGATATTCGATTAGAGGTGATACAGATGTTTGAAAATATAAATAAAACCGTTAAAAAAATTAAATTACGGATAACTTCAAATAAAATTTAAGATCACTGTCAACGTTCTAATTATATGAAAATTTTCAAGAAATACATACAATTTGTGATTACCCTCGAAACAGAAAAATATATTTATACAGTTTTTAAGTAATATGGACTTTCTTAGTTTCTTTTTGATTAATGTTTATATTTCTAAAGTAGAATTTCATTTCATTATAAAATAAAACCTAACAAGACTATAGTTGTAAAGTATCAATACTTGTAATTAATAAGACGATAAATTACGTAAAACATTTTTTACGTTTTTTATACCCAATTACCATACTTATTTTGCCGTACATTGAACACTAGTTTTTGTAATCAAGTAAATATTAATTTTTTTGGTTTTAAATTTGAATTATTCTTAAAGAAACTTTCGTAACAGTACTTTTATATATTTATAATAGTAATTTTATTTATTTACATATATAAGATGTACTACAAGTACTATACAGACATCCATAGGATAAAAATAACAATAGATAAGAACAAAAAATCTCTATAAAGTAATTTATATTTGCGATTTAAATTTAATTTAATAAATTAATCGTAGTAATCGAGAATTTGATCCAAAAAACTACGGAACACAGGTTAAATTGGATAATACTGTTTTCATACAGTATATTTTAGTGCGTAAAATTTTTTACAACGGAGAATATTTGGATAATGAATATGATATGTGATCATTTAATTGAAACAGTTGTTTATCAACAACGAATGGGTGGATGCAGTTAGCAAGAAAACATTCCCAACAATCAATCCTCAAGATGAAACGATCATTGTATATGTAGCAGAAGGAGATAAGGTATCGTATTTTTAAATTAATTTTTGTTTTGTGATTTTGTTTACTTCCTTAATTGACGCAAGACGCGTTATGTTATAATGCAACTGCGCATAAATTATAATAACGTATATTTCCAGAAATAAAACGAATGTATTTTTGTGCACTTTCGTTGTACATTTATATATTTTTATATAACATTACATTATTACCATAAATTTTATCATGACCGGAATTATATTTATGACAGTTATAAAAAAAATGTCTAACCTAAAGTCCGACAAACTGCTGTATTATGTCTAATAGTATTTATCTGTTACACCTTTATAAACTTAACAGGCTGATATTGACTTAGCGGTCGCGGCAGCGAAAAAAGCATTTCATCGCTATTCAGAATGGCGTACAATGGACGCCTCGCAGCGAGGTTTGCTTATGCTCAAACTGGCTGATCTCATAGAATCCCAAGCGAGATACTTGGCAGAGCTAGAAACCCTAGATTGCGGAAAGCCGGTTAAAGTAGCCGAGGAAGAAGTGTACTACTCTGCGAGTGTCTTAAGATTTTATGCCGGCAAGGCTGATAAAATTCTAGGACATACAATACCTGCAGGTATGTATTATGTCTCTAATACCATGAGATCGAAGAACGTATGGTTCGATCTATTCACTTTCAATTTTAAAGATATTACAGTATTTTCTCTCTATTTCCCTCTCAGTCACTAAAATACTTATTTCGCATTAATATTTTAATTAAAAAAAAGTTCGCGGAACAATAAATAAACAATTAAATGGGCCTATTTATCATATCTTTAATATTATTTTCCGTCCGATAATTATTTTACTTCTAAATTGACATTATTATCGATCACATTGTATAAATTAACACCAATTTATACAATGCTTAGGTTGAAGCTTAAAGTAAAATTGACAATTAGGTAACTGCTAAATAATCGGAAGAAATACGTTGCACAGTTTTTCATCTTCAAAGATATAGGACTTTTTACAAATGAAGCTATGAACATATAACATAACCTCTGTTTCTAGAATTTTTTAAACTTATATACACTCAAACCGTTTCGACTGTTTCCGTTTATTTCTTATTACTAACTGCCACCGCAATGATACGTTCGGAAGTTAATAACCAATTTGTAAACTTTTATAATATTGTGTTATACTTAATAGTCTACGTAATGATAAGAAACATATGTAGTCTTCATTTCGTATTTCCATGGCTGACAAGATCAGTTTTTAATAAAATTTTCGAACTATATAGATTTTTTCATATCTCATTTAAAAAATTATGGTAATACAGGACTATTTACGTATATTTATAATAAGTACTGTTATTTTTGTGATTGAATTTTAAATATAACTCTGTTTACAGTAAAAATAAATCAATACATATTTTTATAACAGTACTACTATCCAACTTCATATTTTCTTATCAATGAGTTATGTAAGCGACACATCATGCTATCTTCAGAATTGTTTAGCGTGATCAGTTTATGCACTAGTAAAAATAAATGACAAATAACAATACGCAAAACGATGATTGTTTACGCAACATGTTTTATAAATTCTTAGATTCGATTCATTATACAAATCAGACAATATGCGCTTTCGAAAATAACGAAACATTGTAGTCCGATCCTTGTTAAACTTACAAAACTACCACTTATTATTTCTAGGTATTCCAATTGGTTACACAACATCATATCATGTATAAGACAAATATTTTCGTTCCATTGTACGTTTGTGAATAGCAATGACAAATTGTTTACTGATCGAATGCATTCCATTAGTATTTTATTGTCCACATAATATGGAAATACATACAATTGCAATTGTGCTGAATTTAGAAGCGATAAAAATACTTATTCCGATATATGGCCTACCTTGTATTTATACAGTTTTGAAATGATATGGTTACATAGTACTTATGTATCTCCAAATAATATCAATACAGTGCAGGTCATTAATGAATACTTTATAGTTTGACCTAGTAAAATAATAAACTTAGTGTTAGGAATATGTATTTTCGTAATATTATCGCACCATAGTATATACTTCGTTTGTCATTGTTTATTATTACAGATGGTGAGGTATTAACGATGACTCTCAAAGAACCGGTAGGTGTGTGTGGACAAATAATTCCATGGAATTATCCCATACCAATGTTATCATGGAAAATAGCTCCAGCTTTAGCCGCAGGTAAGAAAAACATGCAGTTCACGAGATTAGTAACAATGATAGTTTTCTTTCTATACATATAAATAAAATTTAACTGTCTGTTTGGAATCTCGAAGTAACATCTTTTTACTCATATCAATGTCGATACTTATTCTAAAAAACAAATGTAAAACATATTTATGTCTATATATTCGTTCAAAGTAATCTACCAAATAGTAGGACAAATTTTGATGGCACTTTCACTAGTTTAATGATAACTCTTTATTTATAATAGGCTAATATTGGAATTTATGGTTCCGCAAAGAAAATAATAACTGTTAAATGATTCAAATCCGATTTAGTGGTCTATATTGTTATTTAAAATGTTTCTTGTTTGCAAATGACGTTAAAACTACTGAAATAATTGGATTGAGACCAGTAGTGGTACATACCCATACAAGCCCGAAAGCCCGGCATACCTCATTTCCGAAATATAAGAGCAATAAACAAATAAATCGTAATAACTACGAGGTCTAAACACGGCCATAAAGACAAAAAACGGGATAAATACGTCTTGTATTAATTTTTTTTCCGTAGCTTAGTATTAGTAAGAGCACGGGTTTTATTAGACAGTTCTCTGGATGCTGAATTTGTAGGTAGTTTTAGGTTTTTTTTTTACTTTTATTATTCTATAAAACCTTTCTTATTTTTCTTCAATGTGCCCACTTTGTAGTACATGAAGCACAACGAAGCGCGCGATATCTGTTATATGCAGTTATGTTATTTATATTATTTCAAACATTTCAGGCTGCACAATTGTGCTTAAGCCGGCAGAACAAACGCCCCTTACCGCGCTAGCAGTGGCAGCGTTGATTAAGGAAGCGGGATTTCCACCAGGCGTTGTAAACATAGTCCTAGGATATGGGCCGACCGCAGGAGCCGCACTGACGCACCACCCGGACGTCGACAAAATCGCCTTTACTGGATCAACGGAGGTTAGCTAACCTAATTACTAATTAGCACGATCAACTTACTCAACTCAATATTCTACTATGTTGCTGGAGTTATATTCTTTTGAGCCGGAGCTGGAGTTATATTACCATTAATATAGTTACTGTTCATTTTATTCACGATATTAGAAGCATATATCATAATAAATATTTGACTGCTCCTGTGGCACAGTACTTTACATCTTGCCTGGTAATAGGCTCAAGGTTCGATTGTAGGGCCACATCATCAATGGGGTATGGATGGCAGTAGAATTTTTTTTAAATATTCTTGGCGAGCATGTTTATTCTATGGCGTTTATCGTCACTTAACATCGTGTTTACTAAGTGTTAACTCATTGCTGTTAAAAAAAATTTTTTTAGGTTGGCAAAATTATCTTAGGAGCTGCTTCCGCGGCTAATCTCAAAAGGGTAACTTTAGAGCTTGGAGGCAAAAGTCCCTTGGTAGTGTTCAATGACGCCGACGGTATGTATAAATATTTTCCAACTTCAACATCGACTTCATAAATATCAATATTTATATAAATATACATAACCGTATTAGATGCACAGTAATAAACCTAATTCAAATCGGGAATATGCTATTTACAAATTAAATACAAGAAACGAAGGAATGTATTAATTATCACCTTATCTTAAGTTTCTATTCTTAATTGCGGCACAGTACTAAAAATTGAGTAATAAAAACAAGTTATAGCAGTAATGAATTATCAAAATTCCTGTTAAGTTTTAAATTTTTGCCATATAATTGAAGATCACAAAAGCGAATGTTTGATTAGATTTACAAACCAAAACTTAAACCATTCCGTTATTTGTGTTTCAAATGATCAAAAAAGTTTTAAAAAACCACAATAATAAGAGAACAGATATTTTTACGTTTTCTAGTTGCTACATGGACTTTAAATTCCACGGAACAATGCAAAGAACATTTACTTTTATTAATTTTCTTAAAAGTCATTACATCAAGTTACAATCTTATCCACGTAAGTCTCTCAGTGATAGCATTTGTTGTTATTCAGATAAATGTAATATTGCTTACATAAACAACACATTCAACTTTTATAAATATTGTTTGAAAACAAAGATAATTATTTAGTTATCAATCTATAGGAATAAAAAAATGTTTTTACTCATGAATTTTATCGTATTTTGTAAATACTAAAATGAAGTTTACCCCAATTCAGTTTTTTCTACTAAATTCAGGCCAGGATCAAATTATCCAAATTAAGAGAATATGTCATAATTTCTGGACTATTTTTTAAAATAGTCCAGAAACAAAGTAACTTAAATAGTTTTTTCAACAAAAACTAATAGTTTTATAATAAAAAAAATATTAACGTTTTTGGATGCCCTTACAAGACTGTAGTAGTAACGGATTTATAAATTTGAAAACATATTTTATTACGTAATTGAAAATCGTATATCGCAAGTGCACACCTTAATTGAAAACTTATTGAGTCTAAACAATTTCGCTTTTCAGAATCGGGTTAATGTGCAGCAAACGATAGAAACCAAATACTGCAAAATATTGTGGTAGAGGTTTATTACCTCATTGTTTGTTGTCTTTTACATAAGTTTTTACGTAATAGTGAAAAATTTATTCAACAAAACGACAAGTCTTACAATAGCGTCTATAAAAATAAAACGAAAATATCTTTACACGTATTATTTAATATGTATATAAATCTAAATAATCTAAAACGCTACATATAGGATGAAACGTAATACATATAATTATTTTATATTATAATTTCATGTAATTCTTTCCCTAATAGCTTTTTTTCCGCATCTGCACATTTATCTCTGCTCAATCCTAAGGTAGACAGGTGATGGAATTGTGCATTAAAGCTTTAAATAAATATATAAATAAAAAAATAAAAAGAGTTGTTTATATCATTTTCTAAATTCAACATTAAATATTTCCAGTTGAGATTGCGGCACAGATAGCGCACGCGGCTGCGTTTGCAAATGGCGGCCAGTGCTGTTGCGCGGGGACGCGGACGTACGTCCAGTCGGGGGTTTACGATCAGTTTGTCATCAAGGCTGCAGAGATTGCGAAGAAAAGGTCCGTTGGAAACCCCTTTGACGATGTGCAACAGGGCCCGCAGGTAATAAGAATTATATAAATCGCAGTATTGATGCCAAATGCTTCAGTTATTTTTTATAGCCAATAGACTAAAATTTAAGTTCACTTTCACATGATGTAATAATGGTAAAGCATGGAAAATTCATAGATAGATAGATAGAAACGTTTATTGTAAAAAATCAGAACAAACAAAGACAATAAGAACAATATTAAAAAATTAAAATAATTAAAAATAAATACAATTGGCTATCACTAAAATAATGTTTGGTAAACTGGACATGTCATGCACATGTCCATTATTCCCAGTGCAGAATGGGTACGGGTGTATGTGTGTGTACTGCATTGGCACAAAGAGCCGTAGCTTGGTGGATTATCCACCAGCTAGAGGTAAATCATTGTTTTTCAATTACCGCTCGAAGTACAGTCGTAATTAAATAAAGTTTTAAAGTACATTCATTCCAAAAAAAAAAACTAAAATGAATTAAAATGATTATTTTGCAATAGATCCACTTGTTAGTAAAAAACCATATAAAATTCGGTTCACGATAAAAAATGTGAAATTATGTGCCACACGTTAAGTATATTCTTTTTATAATGTTATTGCTTTTCTAGTAAATGTGATTTTAAAATTTTCCTGAAGCTAAACATAGTGTTATATTGACTTATAAGTCAATATAACACTATGTTGAGGTATATCATTCCTGTATTTCGTGGCTTGATGTCGGAAACTGCCAGTGAACGATATAGTTTTATATTTATAGTACGAGAGATATACGCGTGCTTCTGACATTGTATCTCGGAATAAGTAGAAAACTTCCTACAAGATAGGTGGCTCCGTGAAAACTCACTTACTTACTGCCATTCAAACTCAGTTACTAACTGTGGCCCCGAAATGAAAGAAAACCGTGTTACAAAGCAAGTGGTAAAGCACTTCGCCACGGAAGAAGTATTTTAGGATGAAGCGTCGGTTTTTCTTATGCGAAGACTAATATTTATAATTTAAAAAAAAAGTAATTGTATCAAATATTTTAAGATATTTAGTTTTTTTTTCTTCTCGAAAGCATTACATACGTATACAGATCCCAAAGTTAATTAAGAAAATATAAAGATACAATTTCCATCAAAATAGTAAAAGTTATCTACGTCGTGGTCATTGTAATTATTATGATTTATTAATTTCCATGATTTCTTTAATGGCAGTTTGGGCTTTTTACAACATACTAATGTATTCTATTTCCATCTTTAAAATATGTTATTATAAAATGTGATAAATATTTAATATGTATAAAATAGTCGCACACATGACATTAAATTAATTCAATGCTTATTAAGTTATTTTTACTTTTTAGATTGATGAAGAAATGTATAAAAAAGTTTTGGAGTACATCAAGGCTGGAAAGGCGGGCGGCGCGAGGTGCGTCGCTGGCGGTGATAAAGTGGGCGAAGTGGGCTACTACATACAGCCGACGGTTTTTGCGGACGTGCAAGACTACATGAAGATCGCGAGGGAGGAGGTGAACTTATTATACTTTATATCACTTACTGGCGCCTAGTCCAGCAGGTTAAACACAACTTGCAGAACTGTCATAAAAAAAAACACCCGTCATGCAACTTTCGCCCTTAACACTGATGAGTACTAGCGAAAAGCTCAAATCGAAAGGATAATAGCAATCATATTACCAGTCCCTGCTAATTTCGTACCGATTAATAGTCATTGAAGTCGTGTTACCTTTTTGCTGATCTTAAATTATTAAGTAGCTAATTTCTCAAGATTTTCTCATTGTGATTATACTTTCATATAATTTTAAAAGGAAAGTTTTGCGATAGCTCCATCTAGTGCTCATTTGTTAAACTAAACAGAATATACTTAATCCCATGGAAATATATTTCTGGGACAAAAAGTAACCTGAAGTAAATTCATGGAGTTTAATATTTATCTTCTTTTGAGAAAATTCAGTATTAGGATAATATTTTTACCAACTATCCCGTAGGAATCTTTTCACTTTTCAGGAATAAAAACTACTATAAATGTTATTCTTTAAAATAAGTGACCTACATGCCAAGTTTTATGATAATCCGTTTAGTAGTATTTGTATAATTGGCGGTCAGAATTTTATATCCTTAATGTGTTGTTTAGTTAAAATTTTCAAATAATAGTCTTTGTACAGTTTTCTCTATGTTACAGTTTTATTATATGTACAGATTTCATAAGACACGTTTCAACAAGTCGGATCTGTATAACCAGATTATTGGTTGATGGAACACATGTAACTACAAAGCTCATACTTCCAAAGATAACTGTTTGTAACTAAACTACTGATTACCGTTATAACCCGTGTAACAAATGGGTTGGAATATTCCCTTAGACATTTAACCCTGAACATGTCTTGGAAGGCAACTAGGAGTAATTTGAAAAAAAAAACATGGCAGTCACTACCCATGTAACCTTTCCCAGAATAATGCGCTCGCCTATTCGCATATCAAGCAAATGCAAACTTTCGGGGAATCCTAGCGTTCGTAATGCACATCTACAAACTAAATTGACAATAATGAATGAATTATCGTCTTAGAAGGTTAAATGGAAACATAAAAATTTTCGTTTACTGTCTATTGACCATTAAAAGGTACATAAACATGAGTGTAGATGAATGTACGGGGAGAGGAAGACCAAAGAAAAGATGGATGGACTGCTTATTGAGAGATATGTGTGTGAAAGAGGTGATTGTAGAAATGACAGCTGATAGATACGGATGGAGGAGGAAATGATGTGCCAACTCCAAATGAATGGGATAAGGTTAAATGAATGATGATCATGTCTATAGCCCATTAACAGGTATTCTGGGAGCCATCAAAAGGGAATTTCCACTAGTAATATTGCAATTATTGATCCAAGCGTTACTTTGCGAAATTTTACAACTTAATAAAAGGAAAAATTATTTTGTTAATTTCAACAAAAAAGGCAACACTAACAACACTACAAATTACAACTCAACGCGTTTTACCACTACATTTGGCATCGTCAGGAGATATGTTCGACAGCACCGCGTCAAATGGACGCCCGAGTGCCAGCTTCGAAGTCAGCTTTTTTTTGTTTTATTAAATATCGCATTTTATACTATCGTAGATATTCGGTCCTGTACAAAGCATACTCAAGTTCGATACACTCGACGAGGTAGTGGACCGCGCCAACGATAGCAACTACGGCCTCGGCGCCGGCGTCATCACCAATGATATCACCACCGCTCTGAGTTTTGCCAAACATGTCCGAGCCGGATCCGTGTGGTAAGAGTCATAATTCACTAAACACATTATTCATATTAAAACTACGTGTATATTTTTGTTCCCTTTTTGTCATCACTGGCCTAACACTTGGCAGTATCACATATAACAAATGAGGCCATAGATAATGACGTAATACTCTGGCCCTCATATGTATAGTTGCTAGAATACGGGAACACCATTATGATGCCAGGCGGGTTCCAAAACTACAACCATCCAGGGTCCAAAACTAATGTGGTCATAGAATTGCAACAGGGCACGGCTTATAACAAGACAGTCGCCATGGGGGAATCTTCGAATACTTGCACAAGTATAAGTGTAAGGTGAATCTGCCGTGCAGCCGTGATCCTCAAGTAAACGTGAACATTTTCCATGTTATTGTTTACATCAAGAATTCTTTTTAAGTTTATATATAAGAATTACTTCCCGGACTCATTGGACACTGATAGACAACTCGGTGTCAAAAAAAAAGATGAAATCGAAATGTTGATCACAGACGCAAAATGTTATGACATTAGTAAATGCACGACAGCAACGTAGTTGAATTTTTCTTGTATTCATTGGTGTATTTTTTTTGTCTTACAGGATAAACACATATGACCACGTCACTAGTCAAACGCCTTTTGGTGGCTTCAAAGATTCTGGTATTGGTAGAGAACTGTAAGTTTTTTTTTGTATTTTTAATTTTACTACTCTGGCCATAAGTACTGTTATATAAAATCTTCTTTTTTAAATTTTTTAATTATTTTTAATTTGCAACACGTTTATTATTGTAAAAACTTCTTTCGATTTCACGCCATTCCACATACTTTTTCGTGTTCATTATCAAAGTAAAATATGGAATGTGGTGTTAAAGAAAATAGGATTGCATTGATCGCCTTGCACAAAGTGGGTATGAAGCCGTCGGTCATATTCCAGACACTTCAAAAGGCTGGGTTCAGCCGTATGGTCGTATATTATACTATCAACAGATACAACAACACTTCCTCTGTCAAAGACCAGGAAAGATCGAAGCGGCCGCGTGCCTTTAGAACTACAAAGGCTGTTGAAGCTAGAATTCGTGGAATCTCCATTAAGAAGCAAAACATCTTATCGCGAGAAATGAAGAACCCCCTGGGATTCTATCGGGTATTATAAAACAAGACCTGAAGCTCGGTGCTTATCATCGATATACAGGACATGCTCTAAAACATAGTTCCCCAAACTTTTCTGTGTCGTAGACCCCTTGCCATGTTTTTCTGTGTTGGGTAGACCCCCTACTTACCTAATATTGATTTCCTGTAAATTTCTAACTATAGTGAAGTTTAGTGTTAAAAACACATGTTAATTTATACATTTATTAATTAAATTTAAATTATTTAAATAAGACAGAAAATCCAGCAGCCGTATATTAAAAATATTTTTTGATTTTTCCGAAAACATTCCATATTCCAACATCTTCTTGCAACAATTAGCTCGAATTACGGAGATTGCACTGTAATTATAATACCGATTGCTAAAACTTTCAAAAAGAAACTATTGAGGAGTACTCTTGTAATTTTGCATGATTGAATATTAAACTACTAATAACTAAAGTCATAATTGGCATAATTTATGTTATATTATCTGTGTTTGGTAACTATGAGTACAAAACTACAATTTAATAAAAAATAATGTATTTACTTTTCTCCAGCACTCTCAAACAAAATAACACTCACTCACTATAATTTTTGTGATATATACTATCTGTTTATATTTTTTTTAAATATTTTCTTAGCATTTTCAAAACGAATAAACGTATTTGTCCCACATTCGTATTTATAGAGGGACGAATTGAACAAATCAGTGCAAGGTAGCGAAGCTCTGAGACTGCGACTCTCAGGTTTTTACAAGTTCAAAATCTATTGCGACCACAAAGCGAATACCAACATACACAATTTTATAAACATATATAATAAATTTTTTACTTCATAGGTACTTTTATAAATAATGGATATGTATTATTGATGTAAGTAAATAGGTACTATCAGTGTATGTGTTGAGATCCACTATCGTGGACCCCCATTTTCGTTTCATGGACCCCCAAATTTTTTATCGCTGACGTAGACCCCTTGCAGATTGTCCGAAACCCCTAAGGGTCGATATAGACCAGTTTGGGAATTACTGCTCTAAATAAATCATTACAATTAAAGAGATCGATCCACTGATCAAAACGCGTTCTGTCTCGATACGCAGATGGAATTTACAGAAATATCCGCTTTACCGATAAAAAAACAATTCACGATTGAAGACCATTACAATAAGCACAATGATAAAGTGTATGCTTAAAGTTCTACCAAAGCTGCTCAAGTGGTCGGAAAAGTACAACGTGATAATTATCCTGTGTCAGTGATGGTTTGTTGGGGCAAATCTTATTAAGGAGTCACAAAACTACATTTATGAAAAAAAGGAATAGTGAAAAAGCTTCAATCTGTATCAAGATACAGTCTTGGATTGTGTTGTGAAATCTCTCTGCAATACACTTTTCAAAAATATATCTTGCACGTTCCAGCAAGACTTCGCACCTGGTCACTAAGCACGAACTACTTAAGCCTGGCTTGAAACCAACGCTCCGGACTTTATAAGAGCTGAAGACTGGCCCTCATCTAGCCCAGAGCTCAACCTTTTAGACTTCAAATTATGGTCAGTTTTAGAGGATATGGCCTACTCAATACGACATGGCGAAATTGAGTCTCTTAAAAAATCTCTGAAGCAAGCATTGCCGAAATTTCCTTTGGAAACAGTGCATAAATCCATAGATTCGTAATCAGACAGATTAAAGGCCTGTATAAAAGCCAAAGGTGGCCTTTTCGAATAGAATTTTTTTTTGCTGAGATTTAATATGTAGTTATAAATTTTAGTAGTATTACATTACTTGAAAAAAATCATTTACATTTGTAACAGAACATATGGCTGGACTAGGTATAGCAATGTCACTATAGATTCTATTTATTTAATTCTTTCAGAGGGGAAGATGGCATCAACCAATACGTAGAAATCAAAACTGTTACTATGGCGCTTCCGAAGAAACCATTAATTTAATATTTTTTGCAAATTTATAACGAAATAAATACTTGTTTACTACTACCTGTTGATAACAGTATAAGTTGTAATAAACAAACTATATCGTCTTTAAAAAAAGAAACGAAAATCTTATAAACCGTACCAGTAAAAACTTTTCAATAATTGTAACTATATACATTAGTAATTACTAAAACGTATATATATAAAGGTGGTATATATACTTATATATATATATAATATCTATTTTTTCATTGTAAGCAATTGAAATTACATATTTTGCTATAAAATAGCCTTTCCTATTTCCCAGCCTAAAATAATATAGTTTTAAAGACATAGTACACTATACATTTTATATATATATATATG
>DWQX01000352.1:0-46582 GCA_018245475.1 Pharmacophagus antenor | reverse complement strand
TTAAAGGGTATTTTAAATTTAGACAAATGTTGGACTAAATGTATCGACTTGTTAGGAGAATATATAGTAAAATAAATTAAATTTAAACTAGAATCGTTGTTTTATTAGACTTATTATCATTTACTTTTTGATCGCCACTCGTACTAGCAATATTTTGAATGAAAACTTATTACTAAGATTTTTCACGTCTTGTTATTGTATTCAATGATTCTTGAATATTATTAGAATGAACTTCTGCAGGTTGGAACGGACTTCGTCCTTATCTAAACTGGACAACTTATCGTTGTTTTATTCATTTCATTTATTTTTACTATGCATAAATAATTTATTACAAGCAATGTTGTACGTACTTACGTACAATTACGTGTTTTGATTACCACTGTTTTTAGGTTTAAAGGGCTAAAACAAGTATATGTCTAGTTCATCGGGTATTAAATGATTTGTGCAGTATGAAGCAAATAAAAGTATTCCTTGATATTGAAAGATTCTTTAATTGTCCGACATAAAATGTCATGAGGAATAATAAATAATAAATGCAAACGAAACTCAAAAACGAATCAACATTAATTTATGATTTATAACTGTTGAGATATCATAAAAAAAAATACGAGTGTACTGTAAATATTACTCCTAAGCGTCTGTAGGATCCCACCGACTTCACAAGTAAGCAACAAACCCAATGAACGCTCTTACTTCAAAACCGTTTAATTGCCATCTGTTCGTGAGCAATGTTTATATTGGTTTGTATACAGGGCTCAGAAATCGTCTGTGCAGAGATGTGCTACATATATGATTCACGTGTACAGTTACGAGTACCGCGTGAATCACCGCTTTCGCGATTCTCGCTCATATTATAAAAGCAGCTATACGCGGGAGCGATTATAAGACGCTTTCGCTTTTACGTGGCACAGTTACAGCAATATTCGATTGGTAATTCTCCTTTGTTGCGGACGTTACTGTAATTGTTGATGTATGAGTTCTTATGCGAAAATAATGTGAAGTACGGGATCAGCTATCGTAATAATTTATATTAAAATTTGTCAGTGTCCATTGTAATTAGTTAGATGTGCTTAATGAGTCTTGTATGTGGATTAATTTTAGAGTGGGTAAACCTCTTGAATGTTGACACATATAAGTATAGTATTACGCAGTCGCCTTGGTGTCGATGAGTCACCCGACGACAGTTGGTGCCGGCTAGACCGACTTCGTGGTGCGTGTACAAATCAACAAGCGCCACCAACTATTCTTACGCGGTGCAATTCCTAAAAAGATGACTACCTTCAGCAATTCTCGATTATTCGATACCTCCGTGTTATTGATTTGCGATCTATATGGTGTTCAGATGTTATGTTTTGTTGACAATAATTGACTTTTGTTATCGGTTACTTTTATGGTTTTATTGATATCTGTATAGACAATATATCTATTGCATATTATTCATTCTTAGTGTCGATTAACATAATTATGAATCACACAGCTTTGGATAAACTTTGCAAACACGGTGCGTAACCGGTCTCAAATAGGTTCAGAAACGCTAATAAAAAATTATTAAAAAAAAAATCTACCGTAAAAGCTATATTTAATAATACAAATTTAATGATCTCTTCGCAGTTACAAAGTAAACGGGAGCTATTCTTCAAATCTGAGTCAGTGAGTGGCAGCACGACGGGACTGCCTGCTGGTGCACCACCGGTGCCGCCCGTCGCCCCTTCGGCGCTCAAAGACGCGCTGGCGAAGCGCTCTGCCACGCTGCCGGACCCCCACGACACCAACCACCACGAGCCGAATGGCATTAAGATCACCAATAGTACGTCGGTCGACGCCGGCAAGATTGCACCACCTCAGATGCCAGCCCCGCCCGTACCAACCACAGCGCCGCCTTCCGCACCTTCTACAGTTAGGAACACAGAAAATATTAAGGTTTATTTTAAATAGATTACTCATTCAGTCCAGCTTAAAACATATTCAGTTCTAATTCCAACTAAAAACCAACTTCTGGACGAAGTCTTATCAGTTCACCTCGCAATAGTGCTTTAACAAACGTATAATTTTTGGTGTAATAATTTAGAACAATTTGGAAATAAAGTAAAACAATAAGTGGTTTTTGTACATCAATGGTTAAAAATGTCGAGTATGACGATTAATAGTATTTATCATTATTGCCCTTTCTTAACGAAACGCAACATCTGATGCGAATGAATGCCATCTAAACAAACATCAATTGTCTCAATTGGCTTAAAACCTAAAAGATATAACGATGTATGTGTATACTGACTATGTGTGGACAAATGCGTTTTGCCTTCGCAGATATGTTGAGATGAGACAGGAAAAAAAAAACACCTGTATCTCTATCGTGATACCTAGAACTTCCTTTTAAATATTTGTGGAAAATATCGAGATGGTTAAAAATGGCTATAAATTATGTGTAATTATAATTTATTTACACATTAGCGAAATAAATGTAAATGAATACCAAATGTTCCGTGCAGTAATCTATTATACGTCTGTCTCTATGGGTTGGAAGACTGTTGGAAGTATGCTGCTGCTGATATAATTATTCGCCTTATAAACTATTTGAGTAGGTTTTCTTCAATGTTTACATTAAAAAGATACAAGTACATGGTTTCTTGAATTTTAAGTATTTGTTGTACTGTGATGTTAGGATTTGTTTTGTTTAAATATCTATTTATAATTGTGTATATATTTTAGAAAATCGACCATCCACCTGTTGCTCCAAAACCGGAATTACCTAAGGTAGAAAAGCCAAAGACCAAAGAATTAGATGGCTACGTTGGATTTGCAAACTTGCCCAACCAGGTTTACAGGAAAGCGGTGAAGAAAGGATTCGAATTTACACTAATGGTTGTTGGTGCGTAAAATTAACTTTTTATTATAGACTCATCAACTTAGATAGAATCAATAGGCATGTATATATGCAAGATGATACCAGCTTAACAGAAACTTAACAGCAATCAGTGACGAATTTGAAAGGAATTAAAGGTATCCAGACGTTTTAATAATTTTACATCCTTTTCCCACACGTTATTTCAAATTTATTGTAATGATCTATGTTAACTCATATTGTACAGTTTTCTCATTTTATTCTTTACGATACCTTTTTAAAATTTACTTTCTTTTAGACAGACGGCTATTGATGTCGGAATTGTCATTCTAGGGCTCCGAAGCTATGAATTTCATAAGTGGAGTGGAGGACGGGTGACTAAAAAGCAACAACTTTTTCTTTAAGATTTTTTTATTAACTTTTTCAGGTGAGACGGGTCTGGGTAAATCGACGTTAATAAATTCGTTGTTTCTAACGGAGGTATACGATAGAGACAAACACCCGGGGCCTTCGTTGCGTGTTAAGAAGACTGTGGGCGTTGAGACGAGTGTTGTTATCCTTAAAGAAAATGGCGTTAATCTCACGCTTACGATCGTTGACACGCCTGGATTTGGAGACGCTGTGGATAACAGCAATTGGTGAGCATTCGGTGTTACAGTTGTGTATAATTTATATTTAAACAAGCGATCGAATTTCTTAACGTAATTTTAATAATACGTAGGTGATTTATCCATTTCAATAGTTTTTTTTTAATTAAATCTCCGTTGTAATTTATTAATTTTTATCTACTTGCGTTTGTGCGTTAACTTTTATATTTCAACTGTTGTAACTCAAAGTTAGTCTATAAATTGAATTGCAACAACATTTATAGTAAAATTTATTAATAGCCTTAAATGTATGTTAACCTATATCAAAAGGATATATGCCGTCAATATATGAAAAGAATTATTTTAGTTGGCAACCGATAATCGATTTTGTGGAATCGAAATACGAAGAATTTTTGAACGCGGAATCCCGTGTGACCCGAAAGGCGGCGCCGCCGGACACACGCGTGCACTGCTGCTTGTACTTCATTGCGCCCAGCGGGCACGGCCTGAAGCCTTTAGATGTGGAATTTATGCAGCGGCTCGGTGATAAAGTCAACATAATACCAGTTATCGCTAAGGCTGACACTATGACGCCAGAGGAGTGCAAGGAGTTTAAAGAACAGGTGATTTTATATGTAGTATATTTGGGAATTTGAGTCTGCGGCACATTCAACTTCTTTCCGAAACCAGATATCGCATCATCCGATCGGAATTCCTTTAGAAAGAAAAGATGAAAGGCATAAACATATATAATGGTATATCCTAAAACTAGGTTTACTTTATGCACATCTATTTCTATTAAACAATTTTAAGATATTATTTTATTTATTAGAGAAATACGAAGGTGTAGGTACTAAATAACATTTTATAACAACTTAACCGAAAACGATAAGATTTTTATTGAATTTATAGAATGTTTTGGAAGGGGTTGTCATAAAATCTCCGTAGTAAACACAATGTTTAAGAAAAGATAGTTCTTTATCTTACTTTCTATTGTATCATAACTTACAGATCATGAAGGAGATAGCGCAACATAAGATTAAGATCTATGAGTTCCCTGAGAGCGGTGGTGAGGAGGGTGACGGTGCTGAAGCCACGAAGGCACTACGCGCGAGGGTACCGTTTGCGGTCGTTGGCGCTAACACCGTTATAGAAACAGAAGGCAAGCGTGTCCGCGGACGAAAGTATCCATGGGGTATCGCCGAAGGTAGCCGACACTATTGTAATAACTTTTTTCTAATGAGGAAGTGTTGATCCTCCAATATTTTTATTATAAATAGAAATATATTTAATAATGAAACAAAGCAGATATGTACATTCTACAGACAATTCCACTTACGACAGCGGGAATATTCTCGACGAGCACGCTTCACCATTTACGACTTCATTGCTACTTAACGTCATAAGAAATTAAGGTCAAGAGTTAGGCCCATACACTTTTAAAAAAGACAGATAAAACTGAAATTAAAATAACAAAGTTATGCAAGATTAGTCTGTATCCTAAATTTTATTATTCATTTTATAAACATATAGGATGTGTATATTTATCAACTTGATGTATAACTTTTAGAGAATGTTAAAAAACTGTCGTATTTAAAGTGAAAATTATTATATATAAATCTACTATAAAAAACTATATGTAGTATAATTTGATTTACAGTTGAAAATTTGGAACATTGTGATTTCCTTGCGCTTCGCAATATGGTTATCCGGACACACCTGCAGGACTTGAAGGACGTAACTAGTTCGGTTCACTACGAAAACTATCGATGTCGTAAATTAGCAGGCCTTTCGCACGACGGTAAACCACACAGGATCAATTCGAACAAGTAAGAAAATACATATTATATTCTTTTTTTTACTGTGTTATTTGTATATTCATTATCAATCTGCAATTCTTACATAACGCCTAAAAATTGTAACATTTAAAAAAGCTCAGTTAATTCATTGTAACATTCCGATATGATTAGTTTTTCATTAAATTTCTTCAAAGGCATGAATAACAACCTAAATAGACGGGGTTGGTAACTTGAAAATTGTTAATTGTATTAAAAACTATGTACTGCTGTCACCGCTTTAAAGGTGGCCAGACTTCTTTTACATTCAAATATTTATAATTAAACGTGTGTCACTAAATATCCAGGGTATGTGGCTATGTAATTTCATTCCTGCATGTCTGGTCACCTTCTACGCGGTCAACACTGTTTTTATAATTGTCGCTATTGGCGAGCCACCAGATTTTTTCTACGTTATATTTCTATAGCTGCAACAACATTCTTTATTATTCGAATGTTATGTGCTTGAGCATGCAGAAATGAAACCTTACATGTTACTGCATAATAGTTATTTAATCATAATTTTTTTTATCATGGTATTTTAAAAAGTTAGTTAATTGTCTTATTAGTGATTTCGAATCATTTCATGTAAGCGTATTGAGGTGTTACGAAATCGATTAATGTTTCTACTTTTTAAACATCCATGATTATTAAATGTTATTATCATTAACCATAACTACTTGTACACACCTGCAGTGGCATTATATATTTTTAAAGTATTAGCAGATAGTAATAAACCACTATAATATACCGTATTATAATAATGTAATTAATTGAAATTGAATTAAATTTCTCTTAATTTTTATATGTATTATATTCATGTACAAATCTCTGACTGCCTTTTAAACTACTTGGACTATAAATTTTGTGGCGCTTTTATATTCCACATGGTATTGTTCTTGCAGCGTGCCAAATTACAAATACTTTCCGGACGCTCCTAGTAGGGACGTTCACGAACTGAATAAATAATGTTCGTTCCTGATCGTACGTGTTAATACTGTGATACAATGCCATCTGTCCGTTTCCGAATAAATTATTGATCGTTTATACGCTTATGCGTAATATCAATTTCTACTGCGTTTTCTCTCTGTTATAAGCTTATTGTTACTGTTGATTAGTATCTATTAATCACTTGGGGATTTATGGATATAGACTGTTTTTGACCTTTTATTTTAAATCTTTTCGTTTCATTTCGTATGTAAATGGTTTTATAGTTAACAGGTTTACAAACATTATGAATTATAATAGAAAAGTACTTTAAATTAAATATATTTAATGCTACTGCAAGATGCGTGTACGCTCTCGCACTCCACGTGTTGTACGTTAACAATGGTTGTGTTGGTGTTCAGTTTGTGCCCGCAAGGACTGATGAACAGTTTCATGACCGTTTGGTAAGTTCCATCGCACACAAGGCTGTGTGCGTTTTACATTGATTCACTACTTTCTCATCGACAGCACGGGGTGTTCTGTGTTTTACTTTCTTTTTCTTTTAAATTTCTGTTAATTCATGTGTACAGTTGAAACAGTTTTAAATTTAGATACAAATTAACTGTTATTCGACAACGCAGTATTTATAGTTTATTTATTAATAATGCTTTGCATGGGATTTGTCCACTGAATTTTGCACGCTGTACAGAAGAATTGTTCTGATAAATTAAAAATGCTTTAATTAGTTCACATAAGTTAAAAATAATATGCCAAAACTTTTATGAAAACGACAGAAAAAAGAGGATAATTTTCAGTTTAATTACATTAGGTACGACTCCAAATATTGTAGACAACACATAAAAAAATAACCTGTTTATTAAATTTTAATAACGATATCATGGTTTATATTAATAATATATATGCATCAAAGTGCGTATGTATGTTGTGACGTATATCATGTCTAAACCGCCGAATTAATATCTTTAGAGTTTAGTAAGTAATAGATATTAATTTTTGACATTAATGCTGCATATACCTAGAATTCTACGTAAATAAACCAGAGGAAAAGCTAGATACTTATAATATCATTCTTTTTATTTTCACTATTAACAGTAAATAAAGAGGGGATAATATATTAATTTAACCAGTGAATTGGTTCGGTCTTAATAATCTCAGATGTCATATGAGCATGCTTTTTGATTTTATCGTTGGTCACAAATTTAAGCACGATTTTTATGTTTTATAAAGAATAAAATTTTAGTATACAAAATTAATTTTTATATCCGTTTTTAAACTTTGGTGAATTGTACATAAAAAATCTTGGTCTTCAATTGTGGATAGATTTTCTTAATGTAGAAAGTTAGAAGTTTAATTTAATGCATTTTGTACATATACACTAGTATTTCAAGTTTTTATTTTTCAATGTTAATTATATCAATTCAATAATCCATCTAAGAAATTGTTTTAGTAACTACAAAAATAACATTTATTTTCTAATTTGTATTGTAAAAATTCTTGTAACAATTTACTTCTATCTTTATAAATTTATTCAAATTGATAGTCCCTGCCTCTTAAGTTCTTTTTGTAAATTCGTTAATAATATTTTGAATAAAATTTTTTCGATTTTCACAGTGTATCACGTATGTATGCATGTAAAGTAATATTAAAATTTTTCTTATAAACAATGATGATACTGTAGGTATTAAGTATCATTATAATTGTCCGCAGGAATCCTTTAGCCCAGATGGAAGAGGAAAAACGAGAACATGACCTTAAAATGAAGAAAATGGAGAGTGAAATGGAACAGGTAAAACATTATCAATTTATCTTTGATCTTGTAATAGTGATAACCTTTGTTATTTTCTATTTTCGCTAAAATCATTTCGGTATAATTATATACAATTTTAATATTTGTTTGTATCATTAGTGATATATTTGGAAATACTATTCAACGATAATATACATTAGGTCGGCACAGCCGTCGCAAAGCAGTGAACCTAGCGAAATTCCCGGCTAACGGTACCGTGTTATGTCTAGGCGATAAGAGAAATGTTTATATATCTAAAATTCATTAAAAAGAGAGTATTACTAATTACTGAATAAACGTTGTCTGTAACATCGATGTGGATTTTAATAAAGAATATGAAGAAAATGATGATGACCCTTACAAATTTGATTTAAATGTTGTACTTGACTCTATCTATATATCTATTTATCATACCAGGTCATTACCAGAATATATTACATTTAATATTTGGATTTTAGTTAGTTTTTATTATGTAAGTAATCATAAAAAATATTAGGGATAAAAAGGTTTAAATTGAGATGGTCCTATATTAAGTAGTAAAAATACAATATAAGGTTATGTATTAGGTGTTTGAGATGAAAGTTCGCGAGAAGCGAGCCAAACTGAAAGAGTCTGAGGCGGAGTTGGCACGGCGGCACGAGGCGACGCGGCGTGCGCTTGAGGCGCAAGCGCGCGAGCTCGAGGAGCGGCAGCGTGCGCTGCAGGCCGAACGCGCCGCCTGGGAGCGCGACACCGGCCTCTCGCTCGATGAACTGCGTCGCCGCTCCCTTGAGGCGAACAGCAAGGAGTGAGTTTCTATGTTATGGGTCGGGGCGAGGTAAAGAGATGGTGAAGGGAGGGGTTGTGGATTTTAGTTCAATATATAAATATCTTGATAAAAGTATCATACTTCAACAACTTGTAATAAAGTTTTGTACAGTTAGGGGCGTGGCCTGCAGGGAAAGCTCTGGCACTTATATATACATCAACATATAAATCTTAATATATGAAGAGATTTGTCCACTTTTTATCTTTATGGTTGGGCTTAGGCCTTGTAACAATTATTAACATATTGCTTAAATGTCGTATGCTGGGTTTTCGGGTTTGTATGGGAATATCGCCACTGGGTACAATTAAATGTGGTTGATAAAAAGTTGTTGACGCCAATGTAAATATTTCGTCATTAGCTTATTATAACTTAAAACGTATGTTGTAATTTTTTTATCGTTTATGGGTAAACATTTGACCTCGAATGCATCTGATTTTAAGTGGCAATGAGACTGTAGACGAAGAAATGTGTTCGCCCAGAATACTTCTGGCTCTTACATGAATAACTATGACTGCCGGAATACAGCAACGCTGTTATGGCGGCAGCTTGAAATTGAGGTTGATAGCTACCCACGTGGATTCGTAAAATCCTACCATCATTCAAACTACAATTCCTGTTGTCCGTGATCAAACCCAGGACCTCCGCATACAAGGCAAACGATAAAACTAATTAGCCACGTCGACAGTCAAAAACGCGTGGAATTTTTCAATATATCCTCACTTATGTTTACATGTTATTATTGTATAGATAAATACATTAGACATAAAACACGTCCTTAATACTAGTATAGTATAGCTTATTTACAATTAAAAATCATAAATCAAAAAAAATAAAAAATCGTACCATGTACATAATTGTTATGTACATGGTACGATTTTTAGTATGTTCCTTCTATAAAAAATTGAAATACAATAACGTCTATTTCCGAAAGTGAAGTCTGTATTATTTTGTGAATATTTTATTACTAATATTCCAATTATCTTCTAAATTTTACAGTTTTTTTTATTATGTATCAACAATAGGGGTGAAAATTACTGAATATGCTAAATTACACATCTTGCCTTCTATGTCCTTGAAGTCTGTTTTAGTAAACAATTGCACATGCGATCTCTAGGCAACAGCTTTAGTATGTCGAGAAAAAACATCAAATTGTTTTCGATATATAGATATTTTTTTCTTATAATATATTTTAAAATCAGCAAAAGTTAGGGATGGTTCTTTTTAAATATAGTAAAGCTGCTTCTTTGTCACCGGATATAACGACAAAGTTTTAGACGATTGAGTATAAATTATAGAATATTTTATTTGTTTGTTGTAATAACTTCACGTATTATTTTTCAATTTTCAGAACGGTTGACGGGAAGGATAAGAAGGATAAAAAAAAGAAAGGTTTGTTCTAGGTCTGCGACTTATGGCGTCGACCTCACACCCACCGTACGTAACACACGTGTGACTAACTCCTAGCCGCACCCGAGGGTCCGGCGGCATCGCCGTGCAGGAGAACACCTAGGGTTTCCAATACTTACATTACTCTCTTCACACACATATTTAAACTTGTGTTGTGCATTTCTTTGGAATCCACAACTGGTTACCTAGGCCATTTTTAACATTATACTGGTGTTGTTTAGTATGGTATCACAGTTTTGTTTCCTAAACTCATTACATATCGCTTAATTCTAACTTTGTATAAAATATGCATTTTCAACTATACTGTTTTCATATTAGCACACAGATTTTATGAGATTTATTGTTATCTATTAACTTAAATTCTTGAATAATGTGCCATTGTCGGATTAGAGACGATTGTCATAATTCTAACTACTTGTTTTTTACCTGCTAGTGATGATATTTAAAACTCCGTATACATTGGTCAACATCTCGCGTTTGTCACTTAATTCATTTTAAAATTGTGCTTAGTGTGGGAAAGTCTTCTACTAATCAAAGGGAAATGTTTCATATTTGTATATATTAGTTTGGTTTATGTTAATTTTATTAGTTTATGATGATTCAGATAATGACTGAACGTTTTATGTTCACAGAAAAAATGTGAGACGTTCAAAGTATAGAATAGAATGTTGTTTGGACCAAAAAGTAGATTCAACAACTAATTAATTGAAAGTTTTATTTTTGTATCAATTATGAATATATTCTATTCTATAATTTCTTTAAAAATCTGTAATTAGTTACGCGTAAGATGAAAGTGTTTAAAATTATTCATAAAAATTGGTTACGATATGTTGCAATGATTAACTGTATTAAACCCTTTTAAATGTATCAAAAATTTATCCGGTTTTCAGATTGGTCTTTTAAGAGTGTTGCAACAGGAATAGTTTTGTAGTGTGACCTGCGCACTGCACAAGTCGAACTGCGTATACACACAACTAATGTATTCGAACAACGATATCAAAGACTACTGGAACGTTTTAAGGTTACAACATACATACGATAAATTAATAAAAAAATCATCAAGCAGTGTTTAGTTGAGCGTCTATAAATAATTGTAAGTTTTTCCATGACGAAGCATTTATTTTATAAGTTTGGCCTAATTTTGAAGAATATTACGGTTAACAGATATTTTATGCATGCAAGGTTTGTATAACAGCTACCTAAAGACAGGAGGAGCACAATTTTTATGCAAGAATCGCACGATTTTATAAGACTCGACATAAACGTCCACAAGGTTGCCAAAGTAGCTTGTAAACATGACAGACATCTGTAATCGGTTAAATGTGTGAAATGTGTTGCGATATAAAACGCGTACGTAAACCGCTAACGTCATCGACCCAGCTCAATGCATGTGTGAATTAATAACTAGGCACTTTTTAAACTTCTTACAAGTAGGGCATAAAAAAATGAATAACGCTAGAAATAAATTATTGCATATATTATAAGTCTGATATTTCAATTTCGTGATAATAGACTTCAATGCGTTTTAGTCATTCAAGTACTTTTGCATTTAAGTAATACACGATTCTAAATTTAAACGTCGATTCTACTTTTTTACCATTGTAATGCGGTTTTCCCGCTTGATCGGTGCATATAAATGCATAAAAACATTGTGAAAGTACGACACTTGTACCAGTATATCGTGCTTAGTGATATTAAGGTATGTTCATAGTTCAGTGGGATAGGCTCTAGCTAGATGTTAGCGTTTTATGGTATTTGTAAGAATGGTACCGATAAAGAGAACGCTTGGCAAGAAGTGTGGGCATTGTGGCTTCATTTTCGTATTAATTTTGCGTCGAACGTTATGAAGAAACGACGGATTTCATATCCTTGTAATATATATGACGTGTTTGTTTTTATAAACTATATATATTCTTTATTGTATACGTGATTTATTAAGACTAAAATATGTAAATATTTTCTTGTGGTCTTTCGATTACTCGAAATTTTATTGAACATGTTACTCAATGAGACGTAATTTATGAATGCATAACCTTTGTTTATTCTACATACCGAGGATTGTATATTATTTCTACACTGCAGTATTGACTTCCGATATAAATTTAGAATGTAAGTATATGCTTAATTTTGTATTTTATGTACGGCCCTGAGTCGTTTTACCATACATTTGATTTGCTTAGTCATTACAAAGGATATGCCGTATGTTGGAACGCAATGAAGTTTGGACGATGTATTATATTGTACCTTTGATTGATATAAATAAATACGTAATATATAGGATTTCTTGTATTTTTTTTTGTCAAATTCCTAAATATTATTTGATTCAACGTTAATCAGAATTTATTTTATGACAATAAAGTTCGTGATAGGGATCGGCGTGTTTGACATATATTGGGTCGATTTATAAGGATTTGGAACAAATTTAAGTGCTATAACTCCTACTTTGTGTCACGCGATGTGTTTACATTATAATTAAATTAATTGAGTTTAAATTATAATTGCAATATTTGCTTAATGAATTGAAGGTGGAACTATTATTGCCTTTACTTATTACGTATATCGGATAAGAAGTAGGATAGTTAACTGGAATTGTTGAATAAAAATATTTATTTGTGTGAATTTTTTTATTGGTAATGCAACAATACTCATACTGATACGATCACACAAATTGATTTTATTACCTAACGTGGATTCATAAAATTGTAAATTTTTAAGACATTTCCTAATAACAATACAATTTAATATAATCCATAATTTCACGAATAACCTCAAAATGTTTTGTTACATAACTAACTCTATATATAATATTATTTTGGCAGCACTATGGAAAATATACTTACTAAATATTATTAATGAAAATGCAACTTTGAATATATTATAACAATCACAACAGTTTCATTGCAATACCTTTTATATTAGTTTAATAATAAATATTAATGCGTCTAATTTTTAATTAATTTTAAACAAGTATTACTATGAGCGAATAAACTCATACCTCTTAATAATTAAATAATCTCTATAATATTTACAATAACTTTTGGGGTTTTATTCTTTCAGGGTTACATTCATGTACAGATAATGAGATAGCAATAAAAATATATTTAGTTATAAGGTACTTTGCACCTCAATTACAACAAATTTTTAAGCGAAAATATATATATCAACTACATTATTTTATTCTAATCTCTTCCAACTAAGATTCACATACATTAAAATTTCAAATAAGTCTTTAAAATTTAACAGGTTTGTTTGTGTGGTATTCAACAGTTATCAAGGTTAATATTTATCTTTTAGTGTAAGTTATAGGAATCTCGTCAAATAAGCTTATGCAAGCTGACCAATGAAAAATAATATTAGTTTTTTCGGACCCTATCCCGATTTGCCCTTTCTACAGTATATTACGCTATATTATATTATTAGTACTAGTAGTTACTATTTTATTGGTGTTCTTTTCATGTTCCTCTAAAGTTAACTACTTTATAAAATTTGAAACAATAAACGTTGTACTAAATTTCATTAAGTATTTTGTAATATCACAAATCACTGTATCGTTAATAACTACTTAACTGTTAATAATATTTTAAATGCCATTGTTATATCAGTAAAAGAGTTTTATGTAGCCGATTCTAGAAATAAGCCGTAATACATTAAAGTGGACTAAAATGTTCGTCCTATATTATCGTTTACTACTTTACGAGGCACAATGGGCACAGCTATTGTAGTTGTGAACGTTTTGGCTTAATAATACATTTTGTTTCATACAGTAAATTATTATCTTTATTTTTAGTAATATATAATAGTAAATCTTTGTAATAATAAACTCATTATTATTTCATATTAATTAGAAAGATTTACGATTTAACAACATTTTCGATTAAACATTATTTTTGTTTTGCACAAGAAAATTATAATTCTATGTAAACGAATATTTTATTTTGAAACCAACTATTATGGGAACTTATTTATTTATCACAATTGCATCTTTTGAAATAAGCTTCTGTCCTTTCATTAAGAAAAGGTTCTACTTTTTATTTATATGTAAAATGAAAGGCGACCTATGAAACTATTAATCTCCAAATCCTTTCTATAGAAAACTTTTGTTATAATTCGTTACCAGTTTTCGCTGCAAAACATAAACTTCTATGATATAACCATTTTTTTTTGCGAAAATCGCTATATACACATCTTTTAATTACATATGTATAATACAAACATAAATGTACATTGACATGACAACACCCTCTATGTGTAGCTAGTTTGACAGTAAATAGATATTATTTTGATCTTATATAACCCTTAATTTAGGAAACTACATAGGACTTCATTGAAAATCATAATCTATTTTCTCATTAAAATAATTTTAGATTAATGAACAGCATAATTATAACTAGATAATTTTATCTTTGAATTTTACCCACGTTTATTTCTATGAAGATTATTAATCACAAATATTACAAATTTATGGCCACAATATCGATTCACAACTCGCATGATAAAGCTTTATAAAGCTCTTTACATTAATCGAAAATATTGTTAGAGAATTTTAAATATAATAATTATCTTACAGAATAAACATTTTGACAGATTTAATTAAATTTAATTTACAATTATTCAAGAGTTAATGCATTTTTTTATTCATAGATTACTGTCTACCAATAATAGAAACAAAGTGTTATACAGACCGCTTTTACAATGAGATCAAGTTGCCAACAGGACTTGCACGAAATATACAGCTTTAGCTGAAGCACAATTGAAATTATGTATATCCTAATATTCAAATAAAGTACTAGTATTAATATGTACTAAGCATGTACATGATCTTCTAAAATTGCAGTTATAATAATGATCGCATTAATCTTTTAAAATAATATGTCAATACAGGTTTTGTTAAATAATACTTTTACTATAGAAACACGTTTATACTTGTCTATGATAATTTGATATTTTTTGTTTCAGTTAATAGGTTCATTTTGAAATATTAATATTATTATTGGTGACGAGTCGTTGTTTATATTATTAATATATATTATAAATAATGTGATGTATTCTAAATAATAAAAAATAGTAATATATTGTATATGAATTCATGAGTCTATTTTTCTGTTTATTTGAGGTACTGGTTGTCAATATTACAGATGAAAATTCGTGAAAATAGGTTCTTAAATTTAGTGAGTAAAGTCGAGGCAATAAGCTATTATTTTAATACCTCATAATATTATGTAGATATTTATTTTCCTAACCTATGAGTGATATGTAAATGATTGCCTCCATGGTCATTTAATATTGAAAGATAGTAGGCGACAATTGAGCGACATGCTGAGTATTTTGCATTAAGGCGAACAGCAAGTCACACAGATTCATGCAAAGGCTTTGTGCAATACCTTATTGCTCCTTTACAGAATTGCAAGGAATGGTCTATATAACACGAAGTTTCTTCGGGCGACGTAGGTGCAGCTTCTGCAGCAACCAGAGTCAATTTTCCCTCATCTTAGTGCTAAACATCCTTCTTTCTGGTACAGATGAAGTACGACATCCATAATGATAGTCACATACACACATGCAACACACATCTATATTTTTCTACATGCAGTACCTGCCACACGATTATTAATACACCAGACTCAACTATTGTTTACATATAGACTGTTTTTAAACATATTGTTAAATGCACATAAAATGATAGTAACAGTTAGTAAAATGTGTTAATCTGAAGTACAACTTTGTGAATGTCGCACGTAACAAGTAGCCATTACTGCCAAAATAAATACAGGAAGCGTGACGTGCAAAATTAAAAATAGTGCGAAAGTGCTAGATGTGCGTATAGACAGACGATATAATGAAACATAATCAATTAGGCATTAGGGGTAAATGCATACTGTACATAGAGATTTTTTAAACAATGTTTAATGTATTTTATATGGGAAATAAAAAATATATTTCTCTCTGTCATTTACGTATTTTATGTAACTATTTGTAAAGTCTATATGTTACGTGTTTTGATTATTGTACATTTTCACTCTTTAATATCATCACAATTTTTAAATTACGTGGCATAAGTACTATGTAATTGAGGCTCTAAAGCCTTAGGTGGATATTACTTAAACTATTGGTACAAAAGGTTATTATGCTAAATACGATTTAATGCATAAGTTAATAGACTAATATTGTAGCAAAATGCGCCGAATTTGTAAATTTGAAACCCTTAACAAAATATCAACAAAAGTGATATACATGTCCATTATTCCTTTTGGCATACATATGCTTTGTGTGTCGCAAGTGGTTTGCGGAAGCTTCTTTTGTATATCGTACTAATCATCGTGAAGCTAACTTATTTGCTGTAACCCATTGAAGAGATATGTTTGCATACTATTCAATGGAATGCCAACAAAACATTCGGTTGACAGGACAAACGCTAGGACATAGGAACGCTAGGACATAGGATATCAAATTAATGATTGCCGGAAAGGAAGTCTCAGGTGCTAGTTCTAGTGTTTAAAAATCTATTGCATTAACATTTTAAACATTTTCATATTTCTGTTGTCTATACAATTGTTTTTTTTTTCATAGTTGAACATATTTTTTAGTTTGTACAACAATTTTGTTTATTTGTACATATTATAATTTTTTCATATGTTTAAAAAAATTTGCTTAGCTTCTTTGCTTCTAGCGACAAATAATTTACATGGACTGGATGTGGTATAATTGAATAATGATAGCCGATATACTAGCTGAACGTGAAATACGATGATATTAATTAACACGTACCGAAATACGCATCCAATTTCGAGTAAATTTTCCATAGCGTTTGTCCGATCGACCCTAGGCGACCAGTTAAAGACGTAAAGCCTTTAGAACAAGAGGAAGCTGACCCTGGTCCGGCGCGCGTCGCCTTTGCCGCGCCGGCCCATGCCGTACTGTCACATGGCCGTGTCGGAGGAGCTGCCGCCCGGCTTCGCGTCGCCGCCGCCGCCACCCGCGGTGTCTTCGTCGCGCGCTGCACGTCCCCCCGCCCCGGCGCCGCCCGCCGACAGACCCGTGAAGTCCAATTTGTACTGCACCGTATGAACACGTTTATTATCTGTAAGTCACTTTGACTTCCTTGGCGCGGTTTTGCCACAATCTCCTTATTAATGTTGCTGGGTATAAAAATCATGTTTGATAAGTAATGTTATTTCTTTTTATGGGATTTTTTAAATAAATATTTTCATTAAAATTGAAATCGAGGTTCGGTCTGCGAATTTGATTCTATCCATTATATAGCACAGGAATTGAACTGTTTTCAAGTATGAAGCGTAACGTTAATTATGGAGTAAATTTAATAAATTATGCAAATTCAGGGCGTTGTGGCGAAACCGCGGCCAATAGTTTAACATCTACCCATCGCTACTGCACCCATTTAAATTGACAAACACCATGCACGCGAACCAATTTTATGCGAAACTATTTCGTCACATATTTATTATTATATTATCTGTTGACATCAATGGAAAATGAAAATAACATTATAGAAATATTCTATTAGAATCACTTTATGGGTAAGAGCGCAGGTGTATATCTTAAAGTTTATAAGTCGCGTTATAAACTTTAAGATAATGAATGTTTATTATGACACACATATCTAAACTAAGTAATAAAATAGGTCATTGCAACACACAATAAACAACATTCAGATATTAGCTATTATATACTCCATTTAACAACTCTACGCTAGTCTCTGTAAACCACGATGTAGTATGTTAGGTTGAATTACGAGTATGTTATTGCCACAATTTTGTTCAGTGATCAAAAATTTTACACCCACATTTATACCTACTTCATCCATTTAATACACTATTTTCACTTTTAAATGTAGATGCTTTTTGTAAGTTTGGTTTCCAATGCATAGGTACTCTCTCGGGCATACAGAGGGAATACTGAAATTAGGAAACAAATTAAAACGTAAAAAGGAGAAAATAAAAAAATACTAAAAATAAATAAATATCGAGAATTTTCGAAAGTTAATTCGATATAACCAGCGCAAACGCTATAGCTTAGCGGCGGCTTTTTTGATACCTAGCATACTAGGTGATAAATTAAATAAATACCAATGTAAACAATAACAAGAATGATATTTACATGAATATTTAAACATTTAATTATATACGTTCAAGGATTACACAAACATGCTCAGATGTAACTACACACAGAATTACATAAACGTAGGGATGTAAGTTATGAAATGTAAGACAGACAATGAGACAGACCGATTTATCTCTCGTTTTGGTTGACGATTTGTTAATCGCTTTGTCCAACGGTATAAGACCCTGGCGTGGATGGAACCACCCAGTGCATAGCGGTAAGAAAACAGAAACAAATTTCAAATAAAACATACAGTTTAACTAAAAGGGGGTCCGAATATTTAATTGTACTATGACTATTTCAAACTAGTTTCTAAATAGCTTAAAGATTTATTCTTGTTTTATATTTGTTATAATTACGTTTAACTAGTGTCGACACGAAAATAAATGTTAATTCAAGAATAAACCTTTTTTACTGTAATCACACTTGTCCATCCGTATCCCGAAAGTCTAACATCCACGAACGAAATAAAATTTTAAAGTACTTAACAGGTGCAACACTCTGGTGCCTTTTAATCACTCCCACACTCGCCTCCCACGGCAAAGGTACCTAAGGAACATTACGTTCCAATGCACTAAAATCTTTAATATTTCTAGAAAATTCTCTAAATTTTAAAAATGTGCGACGTGTTGCATAAATCTCTTGAAATAAATGAGGAAAGTTAAATGAAGGCGATGAATCACCTTGTTCGCGCAGTCGAAGCAAGTTGTCACAACTTTGCTGATGACGTTCATGAGATGCTTCGTTTCTTGGATGACGTTGTCGACTTTGCTGAAGGTAGCTGCGCGACCAACTGTTGGTTCCTTCACCGTAAACTGCAGTTGCTGCACGTACGTCGGTACTTTATCTAAGTGTTCCAATAATTCTTTTTTCATCGTCCCCGCAGGAACCTAGACGAAAAATAATGTCTGCAGTAGTTCAGTATACCAACTACTCTCATAGTCACTAATTAATGGCATATACCTGATATGAAAATTGCCTAACTATTTTATAAAGTCTGTTGGCTTCTTCAGCAAAATATTCTGCCTGCGTGAAGAGGTCTTGTGTTGTATTTAGTCGACCTTCGCCTTTTGTGAATTGATACATTGCGAAGGCCATAGAAGACATATTTTTGGCCCTGTGAATATAAATTAATATTATTTGTATCATCTGCAGAGTTTAGGTTACGGAAAAGAAAAAAAAGTGTTTTATTCTTTAATAAGCTCAGAATGCTACGTAATTTTAACTATTAAAATCTAGTTATCGACTCATGTGAATGATTTTTCGTTATTCATTTTTGTTTCTTAATATCTTTAAATTCATTTAACCTTTTCACGATGTCGTTATTCTCATCAGCTCCCTGCCACTTTTCGGTTTCCGCGTCCATCTCAGAAGACATCATTTTCATTTCTAGCCCCGATTTGGCAATTTTAGCTTGTTCATCGGAATCCAGCTTCACAGCTTTTAGAGGTTTACTTGTCGTACCGTGTTTCTGAAATTAGTTTTTAATATAACAAAATATAAATATTATAATTTGCTGATTTAAGTTAATTAATAACAAGATTGTATTTCAGAGTATCATACAGCGCCCATCGCTTAGTGATATAAGTCTAGTTACTTGCACAATATTGTTTAGCAACTGATATGAGAAATAGTTTTGATTAATTTTTGCAAATAATCTCAAATTAATTGGATGCCATAACATGATTGGTATTAAATTTGTGAGTGAGTAAAAGTCAATTCAAGCATTAAGTAATTTACGACTGCAATAGGTGTTTTGTAAATTTTATAAAACTCACCCCGGGTCTCGGTAAACTGCTGTACTGCTGTTTGTCGGACCTCTCCTCGGTTAGATCTAGAAGTTCCTTAGCCAGGCGCGCTGCGTCGGCCAGCAGCCACGCCCACATATCCACGAACACGTCGAGGTTTTCTCGCGCCGCCGCGCTGCCCGGGTGTGCCGCCAACGTTCGTGCAGCCGTGACTACTTGCGGCCCATATATCCTCAGGTTTATTTCAGCAAACTTCGCGCTCACTTGAAGGGTTTCCGACATTGCTATATGCCGAAGTAATTTGCATACCTGTAAAGAAGTTTTTATCTTATTTATTAGTATAAAACCATTGAGTAGTATTTTGCAGGTTTTAAGTAACAAACACGTTTGTTCCAAGATTGACTCAAATCCTTTTTGTTAGTTCCCTATATAAGCATTAAAACTAAAGCTTCTGCTAAAACCTGATTACTGTAAATGTTCACCAACATTGTTTGAACGATTAGTTCACAGGTAGTTCTCGTTAATAAAATTATATAAAATCTTCCAAATTTTTCCACTTACTGTATGAGGTAAATCATTAGTTTTATTCATCTTGCTAGTTTACGACGCATTCTCATTTCAATTCATACATGAATATCTTGTTAATATATTTAGAAGACGTCTACCACTATTACATATAATAATTTATTGCAATTAATAGCGGTAGAGGTCCTCTAAGTCGTTATGTAACGAAATATACCTCTATGATATGGTCCAATTGTTCATGCAAGCGGCTAGCTATATTGTGCAGTCTTTCTGATTCTCTTTCGCCGCAGGTACTGGCTGTAACAAAAACTTATTTTCTTTCTCGTTTCTTACAAAGAAAAATAAATATCGCAAAATTTAAGAACCATTCAGGAACACTTACGCACTGAGTGATTATATGAAACTTTGTGAAACTAAAAATATCAATACTATTTTTGCAGAGGTGACACTATGGATTGGTTGTGCGTGTAACATTTCAATAAAAGTTAGGCATCAAAAAAATTTCTAGAGTGAGTTATTTATGCGTTTTAAATAAATCTTAGATGTCAATGAATTATTTCTTTAAGCCTTTAATATCCATTGTCTATTTTTAATAATTGATTAAATTACAAGTTATGGTTTAGCTACGTTCAGCTGTATTTTAACTACAAGCGATATCTCAATGATTTTACAATTTAAATAGGTTTTGAATTTTTGGCTTAAAAGAAAATTAAATGACGCATGTAATGTATAAAATTCACTCGAAAAAAAAATGCATTTTTTTGGCACTTTAAAAAATTCGAAATTAACAAAAATAAAACCTGAGCAAATTTGAATAATTTTTGTTTATAACATTTCGAACATAGTTTAAGACTATTAATAGATAGGTGTACTGATAACAATGCAATTAAAATTTAAATAAAATATCGAGTTGTACATCCTTTATAATTCTGCTCTGTGCCCTCGGGTTAATATAAGAATAGAACCAAGTTTAACCCTGCTTGTCGTAAAAGATCAGTAACAGAGACCTCAGGTTCACAGGTTTTAAAGGTAGGGACCTAACAGTCTACTAAGCAGTCTAGGAGGACTGCAAAAATGAATTGATCACATATTCACCATAGCACAGCGAGGCTGTTGGGAGTGGCTGAGGTTCCTTCCTGGAATATGCTAAATTGTAGTACAGAGGGGCACAAGTGCGTTACATAAGAGATACCGGTACCCCTCATAATGCACTGGGCCGACCACTGAGAGTATTTTAGTGCAAGGAAATCTCACATAACTCTGATTTCCCCCCAGAAACAAGATATCTTTTCAAGAAATAAAAATACTGTAAAATTAGTAAGTATACGACTTAAGCATGGCACGTTAGATACGTGTGAATAATGTTGAAATTGTTTAAATCTTTTAAAGTTCATGTGGTTTTAGTCTATGACAACTACAATAATCAAGCAGAAGGCATGTTGGCGCACGCAAGTGTTCTCCATTATCGAAATGAAACTGTACCTAAGGGGCGCGGTGGGTTACCTATGTAGGCGAGGTCAGAAGCAAGGCGGCGTGCATCGTCTGCGAGTGGTGGCAGGTCGCGCGCCTGCTCTCGTGCCGCCGCCACCAGTGCGCGCTCCAGCTCGCTCGCCGCGCTCGTTGCGCCCGCGCACGCGCTCTCTAGAGCTGCCCCGCTGCCGCTTGCGCCTTGTTCTTCCTTTTTTTTATAGGATATGGGCTATTATTTTTCCTCGGTTTCGCCTGATGTTAAGTGACAATAAGGCCATAGATGGTGAAGTGTGTTCGCCCAGTATTCATCCAGCTCTCATATGTATGACTGCCGGAACACAGCAATGCTTTTATGTCGGCAGATTGACATTGAGGGTGGTAGCTAGCTAGGCGGATTCGACAAATCCTACCCCAATCAGAATCCCATACTCCTGTGGCCCAGGATTCGAACCCGGGACCTCCACGTTACAAAGCAAGCGGGTAAACCACTGCGCCGCGGAGTCTGTCAATAATTTTGACATTTCTTCAATGAAAATATACTTAATAATATATGTTTTCGACATAACTTTTTGAAATAATAGTATATCTTTTTTTAAAATCATAATATCTTGCTTTTTATTATCTATATCTATTATCACTGATGTACTAACCACAGACACAGCAACTGCCACAAGTCTTTCCAACTCATATGCTATTCTTTCAGCGAGTGCTAATATTCTTTGTCGATGGTCGTGCGACGTGTATGCAGAGTCGGTAAAGTCGTGAGTTCTCTCAACAAGGGCTCGCAGTGTGCTAGCTAGTGCCCGTCTCCGCGCGACGTCAGCTCCACCTCTCGCCCTAGCCGTTCGAACTTGAGCAGTTAAACCACGTAGAGCTCCTAACGCCGTGCCCGCTTCCCACTGCGCCGCCTGTATCCAACGCTCCAATAAAAATATGTATATACAGGAAATAATATTTAACCTACGACTAATTATAGATTTATATAATAAAATAAATATTCGAAAAATTTGCATGCGATATGAAATCAAATTATTCACACAATCGTCAAATCTTCTACAAGATGCAAACGTTTCCAATATTTTCTAATTGCTGTAGTATAATACAAGTACTCTAAAATTATCCTTTTTAATTTTACCTACTGTATAATGATTGTTTAAGAAAGCTATAATAATCTAAGTACGCCTAAGATAGTGTCTAGTGTAAAGAAAGATTTGCGACCTGATCAATCTAGAGCGTGAATTGCTTAAGCTGTCAAAGAAGCTTAGCACATATACATACCTATTGAATACAATTGATTTAAATATTTATTGTATTGCCTATATGTTGTTCTCACCTCAGTGTTATTGTAAATACTTAGACGTATCGCTAGGTCCTATCGAACCTATAAACCTAAGCAAAATTGAGCGTGTCGAGTAGCAAAATGTGGTATTTTACAAAAGACGTACCTATATCAATAATACTTCGTCGATCTCAAACTGGACATAGCAAACATTATTTTAACTTTTTTAATGTACAGAAAAATCATTATTCCCCCTCATATAACAGAATATTTATAAACTATTAAAAAAATCAGTAAAGGACTTTTAATGATTATTAATTAAAAAGAAATATGAGGAAGTCAAATGAAAAAATCTAGGAGTAAATTTAAATGGAAGCTAGTAATGATAGCTTGTATACATACGGCGACTTTGACATTAAAAAAGGCACTCGTCTAGATTATAAATAATATTTGTACCTGTTCATGACTATCCGAGAAAGGTTGCAACTACAAGAGAAATAAAAAAACGAGTTTATGTTTTGATATATAGAAATGAAAAGAAAAAGGGAAGACGTGAAAAGAAATTAAAATTCGAGTGTAAGCAAACAGGGGAACTAAAGGTCCTAATTTACTTACGCATGGTTTTTTCATATTCCGCTAATATTACTTACGTCGGCCTAATTACCTGTAAACCCAAACCTCGAAAATTGACCAATACAAAATTAATGTGGTTGTTGACAATGTTACATTGATATTAAAATCGTTCATAGAAAATATAATCTTTAATTTATAGTGCTAAATGCATAAGTTACATTAATTATTTGGTGCTTACTAAAATGTATAATAATTTGAACATACATAATATGTGTATATTTTATGGTTCACAAAGACTTCTAAATTTACAATACTGAACTGTTACGTTTGTATTGATGGATGAAATCTTCACACATCGAGTAACACCTAATAATTGTTAAATGTGAAAAATAATTGCGTTAGGTGTTAATATTAATAGAAAATAAATTAAAGGCTTATTTAATAACTTAACTTAATAACACATTTTGAAATAAAAAGAAATTTGTAAGTCAATTAAGACTGCTCTTTGGCAAAGATGGGCAATAAATATAAGCTATATTACTATACTAGAAACTTCCATTAACAGAGAAGTTTCATTTGTTATTCCGGTGGTAAATCAATTTAATTAAATACCTTTGACATCTACATCGTAGCAAAGGTTTTAGGTGAATAATTATAATAGCATTCGCTTAGCATACCAAAGGGCGTAAAAATCGAAGTAGATAATTATTTACGATGACTTAGTTGCTTATGACTTAATATCAATTCAGTATTATATTAATGACACACACAAACACACACGCACACACACAAACATACATATTTATAAATATATATAATATTTGAATTAAATACCACGTATACATCATAAATAGGTTATAATTTATCATGTACAGATTTATCATACGGTCAGCTTAGAATAAAATTGTAAATTGTATATGATAATCAATCATACTCCGCTTGCAATTGGAACCAACAAATGAGAACTGTGTTAATTACTGCCATTGTTTCCTGGATTCTACGTACGATCCATTTGTGTTTGTCTCGAACATAATAGCCTGGAACTACGTGAACGACAAGGCTTAAATGGCGAATGTCAGCAGTTAAGTTCACGGTGATACGGCTTTGATATCGAGCCGATGAAATATCAGTGAGTTTAAGTGTTACGTAAAAACAGACAAATATAAAATAATGATATATATTGGATAAGGCGACAGAAATTTCTAAAATATCGAGAAAGGTACGAGCTTATTAAAATATACTTATAAAGGTAGAGATTATCTTAAGGTACGATTTTAAGATTGTTTTTATTTCCCAGTGGTAGTGATTTACAATTAATAAATATAAACTACTAAAATTAATTTATATTTTCATGATCTGTCACCTGCTGCTTCTTTGGGGCGTGGTAATTTTTGTATTTAATTTTAAGAACACCTGCACTTCAATATGTGTACTAATTTTCGAGGCTGTTAACTTAGTGTATAATAGGTTTTGTTCAAACTTAAACCCTGCCTTGTCTCCCTTATGGGTGGAATTACAAAAAAACTATTTTTTAGTTGGATACCTACACATCGCAAAAAACGTACCGTTCAAATGTTGTCTCCAGGAACAGCGTTTTACGCTGTGATATCATATATGGATTAGTCAGTCAGTGAATCACACAGGACTATGGATTGTACAAGTACATACTTATTATTCATTTTTTCATCACGGTTACCACTAATTTCCTGAAGTACTAAATATAACTGATAGAAGATGTCTGAAAACGTCCAAATAATGTACGAGGGGTGATCAAAAAGTAACGATAAACGGGTATTTCTATTAAAGATAAAAATCCAAAAAAAGGGACGCCCAACCTCGTCCCTCACTGAGAAAAACGTGAAGAAAACCTAAGATAACGTATTAACTGACCGAAGAGTAACCGTCAGACATTTAGTTGAGGTCACAGGGATCTCATATGGCACCATCCAAAGCATTTTTATCAGCAAAATGAATATAAAGAAGGTATCCGCTCGTTGGGTACCGAGAGTGTTAACGGACGAACAAAGAAAAAGCAAGTTGACATTTCAAGAGCCAATCTTGCAAAGTTCCTTGCAGGCCAAGATTTTTTTTTGTCTCGATTTGTGACTATGGACGAAACATGGATCCATCATTTTGATCCTGACACCAAACAACAATCGATGACTTGAAATAGGCCTTCCTCACCGACGCCGAAGAAGTTCAAAGTCTCAAGCTCGGCGGGCAAGGTTATGGCGTCCGTTTTCTGGGATGCTGAGGGAATCAAAACGGTTAATTACCTGGAAAAGGGAACTACTATAACGGGCTCCTACTACGATGATCAAATAAGATGATTGCGGGAAGCCATTAAGGAAAAAGAAGGGACAAACTCCGAGCGAAAGTCTTGTTTCATCAGGACAACGCTCCTGCACATAAATCCGAAGTTACGATGACTGCCATTCGAGAAGCTGGTTTGGAACTGGTCGAACACCCGCCCTATTCTCCAGATTTAACCCCCAGCGATTTATTTGTTTACTCGGCTGAAGGAACACCTCAGGGGCAAGAAATTTGTGGATGATAACGAGGTGATGGCTGCTGTAGAGGCATTTGGGATAGCCCAGATAAAGATTTTTTTAAAAGGTTTTTTTAGGTTTAGAGAAACGTTGGACTAAATGTATCGACTTGTTAAGAGACTATCTAAAAAAAATTTTTAATTTAAACTAGAAAAATTGTTTTATTATATTAATTATCATTACTTTTCGACCATCCCTTGTATTGTATGTTAATTGTTATTGTATGTTAATATGGTAATGTTGTTAATAAGTTTAGGTTCCAAATAGATGTTGATATAAATAAATAAAACCATTAAATATGTATTATATACTAATATTTTCGATATAACGGAGCTCCTATTTTATTTATAAAACGATGGTTTACCTTATATGAGTAAAATTAGTGTTATGTCAGTCAAACATATTTTTAATATTTTGAATGCCCTTCAATTATTAGAGATTTCCATCGATCTCGTGTTCAATTGCGTATTGGATTCCTTATTGTTTAACTTGCAAATATTGCACAGTGATAATTGGCAGAGGAAACTAAAAAGACATTACTTTTTTTGCTCTATAAATCAATCACTTTTGTGTTTTGCGTGTTATTAAGTTCTAACAGAACAATGTTTATTAAACAAAGTAAGGTACAGTTTTTAACTGTTAACATACGTTGTAATATAGGCTTTTGTTAATATGACATTCATTATTTTCAACATAAACCAAATACTGTACGATAGTAGTTGAAAGATCAAACCTCGTGCGATTGTTCTTCGTGGCCCGGCAATCCATCGCGGACTACATAATGTATGAGGTCCATCGCTCGTCTCATTTGACAGAATACAGTGTCTCGGTTCTCCCTTGCTGACGCGCTGCCCGGGTGACGCATACATGTCTAAGGTATTATTACATATAATATTATAGTTAATTATTTACATCAACGCACCATCACTTAAATCAATTGGAGGATCGTTTACTATTTATTTCTAGAAGCTATCAAATTTGTGACTCATCGATGAGATTAACCATTTTTAATTTTTTTATAATAAATTTTATTTAACATTGATTAATAATAAACAAACGATTATTTAGATTCCATAAATGTCGAACAATAAATACTAATCTACGTTACTGGGCAGAAACGAGTCGTGAGCAGCATATTTTGATTACTTTAGGGGAAACTGTGTGTATATTTTTTTACTAAATATAAGGTTGAACTATGAATTTCAAAAATTCAATATTATTGCAATAAAATTGAAAACAGCGGAACGTAACAATAATACGTCCGTTCGTTAAGAAATACTGGTAAATTGTTTGATCATCATCGCACTTTGTTTACAGGCCGCATGGACGAGTGGATATTATTTATCAATTCGATGAAAGCGTTTTCTTTTATTTTTTATTTTGTACCATTTTTCTTTTGCTACGATTGTCATAACTGTACCTTAACGAGGAATTATTTTACGGAAGTAGTTCAAAGGTAATTAAGTATTATATCTTGTATAAGTATGTATATTGTCTACCTACATAATGTCTGCGGCCGTAACAGTATTACTATGTTCTTTTAGTTAGATATGAAAGTTCCAGAAGTATTCTAGGTATGCATGCTTCACCATCTATGCCCTGATTGTCACGTAATATCCGCTCAAATTAAAGTTGTGTTAGCTTATTTCCAATAAAAAATGTAAATGATCAGTTGTGAAAACTGATTCAAATTATTGCAGGATTTTGTAATCTAATGTATCATTGGTGAATAGTCGTAAAAGATACCTTAGACGATGTCAAGAGCATGAGTGTGGATCGTTCGAGAACGTTCCTTGCGGCGGCCACTTGCGCCCTCCTCCTCTCGTCTCGCAGGTCGGCGCGTCTCTCCGCGGTGAGCCGTGCCAGCTCGACCATGCCCCCACCGAATTCCGTGAAGGCGCGGACGAATTCCGCAAAGTTCGACACTGATTCTAACCGATCTAATGATCGCGCCACCTGTGATATCAGTACAATACGTCTACTTTTTATTTACAATTTAAACTTAGTTGTCACGGTTAAATCGGTCCTCATATTTGAGGTTGGACATTTGTAAAGCAATAAAATAACCTAATTGACATGGACCCTTTCCATTATCGCATAAGCGAATTTGAAATTTTTATTAAAAAAATCATTATAATCTTATCGTATAAGTATAAGCAAATTCGGTTTGTAATGTCTTTATATTTAAAAATAACGATTTTATAAAAAAGTCAAGTCATGAAATGAAAGTATCAATTTTTTATACGCTATTTACTCTGTGCACATTAAACTTGATGTGCAATGGACTATACGTGACTAGGTAAAGTTCCATAACAAAAGTTTTGTCGTAAAGGGAACCCGGGTAAGTTTATGAACAAACTTTTGACTTACACATTAAAGATGGCGGATCTTTAGTTGTTCAATGAAAGTTATTTCAGAAATAATTTTCCGAGGCTAATTTTAGACCATGATTTATAATCCCGTATATAATTTTGAATTTCAGTATTTGAGTATAGTTTAATAACTAAATTTATTTTATATTTAAAATTATAACTAAACTTTTAAAATCACATTAATAATGATTTTACTTTAATATCAACTTCTAACAATTTATGGTAGGCGATAACGTAGGCCTATTAAAGGTTAATCGTTGTGTCATAGGCCGATTAACCTTTGATGTAGTCTGCCAGACTTGCTCTTGAAGTAAACTAGATTAGATATTCGCAGTCTTAGATCAAACGGCCTTAGAAAAAACCTCAAAGAATGATAAAGACGATAACCTTATTTCTAAACACTGTTATATTACTCTATATTTAATTTCCTTGGAAGAAGGGTTACCTCTACTTGAAGCAAAGTTGTGCTTACCATAAATGTAAATTTTTCTATTTTTTTTTTTCATGCGGAACATTTGACTTTATATCTTTCGCAAACTACTAGTGATAGTATAGGGATAAATGAAAAAGTACTGCCAATTATAATTGATGATGAATCAAAAGTTACCTTGTCCTTGGCGAGAAGCAGTTGCCTCACAACTACCATGTCCGCTAACAGCAGCACTCGCGTAACCGCCGCGAGCAGCGCGCGCGCCGCGGATACCATGCCAGCCCCGTCCGCGCCAGTGCACACGCGCTCTATAGCTCGCCCTACGTTATATGTACATATTTTTATATACTTTTTGTCGTTAAGGTAGTTAACTCTTAACCTAAATTACATGCATATTATGTTAAGCGACAATGGGGCCTTAGATAGCGAAGCATGCACGCCCAGAATCTAAATGGATCTCACATATATGACTTCCTAAACACAGCAGTGCTTTTACGGCAATCAGATGACATTGAAAGGTCGTTTCGAAAAAGGCTTGTTCAAAAACCCTACGTTCATCCAGACTCCACTATTTATGCTGAACGGGTTTGAACCTGGGACTTCCTTGTTATAACGCAAGTGGTAAACAACTGCGCCACGAAGGCAATCAGACAGCAGTAATTTTAAATATTACCATGAAAATTAGGTAGCACTCAGTGGCGTGCCTACCGGGCAACCTCAAACACTTACATTATTTTTTTATCGGTTATGGGCTTACACTTGACTTCGATTTCACCTGATATTAAGTGACAATGATGCCGTAGATAGTAAAACGTGTTCGCCCAGAATACATCTGGCTCTCACATGTATGACTGCCGGAACATAGCAATGCTCTTATGGTGGCAGATTGACATTCAGGGTGGTAGCTAGCTAAGCGGGTTTGAAAAATCCCACCGCTGTCTTCCAACACTCCACTCTTCCAACTTCTATACGACTCCACAAATTCTGTAGTCCGAGAATCGAACCCGGGACCTCCGCGCTACAAGGAAAGTGATTAATCCACTTCGCCATGGAGGTAGTAAAATAATATATGCATTTATTTTAAAAAAACATCAATACGTGACATGTTTTTCCTAATTTTTTATTTTTATGGTTGTGTTAAGAGTTTGCAGTAATTATAATTTATTAACCTCTTCACCTCCTTGGCTACATATGTGGACATTTAGTTTTGCATTTATAGTTAATTGACATTAATATATAGACGAAAATCTTTAACATTATATTTTAATACTTCTTTACCTTTCTTAACTTGTGCACGTATAAAAATAAAATTAATAGGTTTTACTAAAATTTCTATATTTAGTAATAATTATCTTTTGTTGATTTAAAATCGTACCTGAAGATGTTAATTAAATGCACTATATCGCTTGAATGGGATATGTCAGACTTACGGCTTGTATTGGAATACCGTCACTGATAGCACTAATTTGAATGTAATAGTTTTTTTCCTTCATAAGATAGCATTTAAATTAAATGATGTTATTCCAAAATAGTGTAAACTACATTTACAATTAATTACAAAAATTTCTCATAAGGCGACTATATTATAACATTAATTATTCTTGTGACAATTTAAATAATGTAATTGTTTATCCTTAAGACATTCACTTTGTTCAGGGTAAAAGTAAAGCGCAGAAATCTGCATGTCGGCAAAATCATTCTTGTACCTAACATCATTTCAACAATTCTAGTTATAATAAAATGTATGGTAACGTTGCAATATTGGACATGTTGTGTCAAGCAGAAAATGAATTCACACCATCGGCGCGGCTGATGCAGTGTGGCGCGCTCTCTCTGAACAGAGATATGCACGCAAACGCGTTGTGGGGGCCATCTTGCCAGTCTTCGAGGCCTGGATGCAACGACGAGGAGGAAGATTTACCTACCGACTTACGCAGGTGGTCACTGGACATGGGTGTTTCGGTGATTACCTGTATAGAAATAGACGAGATGCGACGGCGAACTATTTCCGCTGCGGTGGGATGGACGAGGATTCCGCATCGCACACGCTTGCACTATGCCCAGCATGGGAATCGGAGCGACGGACCTTGATTAACAGGATCGGACGAGACCTCTCTTTGCCAGCAATCGTGTTGGCGATGCTGGGAGGAAACTCGGCGTGAAGGGCCATAGCCTCGTTTTGTGAGAGTTATGGTACAGACGGAGACTGCTGAGCAGTATCGAGAGAGGACAGATCCTGTTCGGAGATGAGTCCGTCTTGGCGTTAACGTGCTACGTCACGGCTCTCACCTCCTAAAGGGTGTTTCCCTATCATAAAGGGACCTTTGGAGGCGTGGATGGTAAGGATGGGAGTCCTTATCAACCCTTCAACGGCTGCGAGGAGGACGATGGCTGGACGTGGTTTCTAGCCATTCTGGTGGAACCCACAAGGGTTCTGGAGTCTACATCCTGTAGGCTCCGGGACGGGCTATCATTATAGCGAAGCGTTGGAGGGGTCTTGGTTGTGTTCCGAATGGAGGTTCCGGGAATTCTTCAAAACGCAGAGATCGACCACCGGGGGTGTTATAGTGGGTAAAAATACCACATAACCGTGACTTCTCCCTAGAAGGCAGAGTATCATTTGAAGATTTCCCCCCCGATAACAAAAAAAAAGCCGAAAATGTAAAGCGCAACAAAAGTACATATTACTTAACATCGTATATCTTAAGGCAGCGACTACAAAGTGAAATAAGAGTAGTTACTAGTGAAGCTTGTCTCGACGCTTAGTTAAATAAATGTATTGTTTTAAAAGATTCTACGTATAAATAGTAAACCTGCTACGGTATAATAGTTTATAGGACAGTTTGTTTTTCTTTTCTACAATACACTGTTTGTAAGGATTTCCACAGAACTTAAAGCGCCACGAATAGTTTAAATTTGTTCAGAGCTATTTTACCATGTGTAGAACAAACATGCGAGCGAAGACAAAAAGTTAGTACGTTGATGAAAAAGCAAACAAATAAAAAACAAGGGCTAAAAAAGAAACGGAACAATCGAAGGTGAAGTTTACGTGTCGGTGTGTAGCTTCGTAGTTGAATGTTGACACAAGCAGCTGGAACTCCTGAACGACACTTATCCTTAATTGTTTTTTATAATTACGTAAGAATTGGGAATATTATTTTCATAGTTCTCTTTGTTTCGAAGTAAAATAATGATTAATCAGAACAAATGTACACTGGACAGCAAATAAGCCGGGCCACTCGCTACTTTTGAACTCTAGTCCGATTTTCTCAAAAAGTATAATACTTACAACTGTCAAAGTCATACCTATAGAAAGTGTTAGTTATTCAGAACCTTTCTTTATTTCAAAGGGAATAGGTGTTTAATATATAAATTCCACTAGAGTAGATTTAGTTTTTTTTTTTAATTACTTCTTAAAACGCTTCATTAAAAATTAATAAACTATTTCTATAATATAGTAAAATAAAAAAGTATAATGTCAAGATTATTTGTGTTAAGTCTGTATATTACAACTTTGTCATATATTTCTTATGAAAAATCATAATGTTTTGTTAATAAATTGTTTTTATTTACATTTGAAATACATCAGTTATGATCATTTGCGTTCGTGTAATAAAATATTTTATTTCCAATAAAATTATCGCGTCTTCCGCTGTCAAGAGGTTATGAAGTGTTTGTTAGATGCCCAGCTTCTCTTGCCTTCTCGCTGAGCTTCTCTTGGTTTCTATGATATGATGATCCTTAACTTATATATCAAAATCAGAATTGTTACTTAAAGAGTAAATATATTGATTACTGCATATTGAAAAAACAATTACTAAATCATTGGCTTCTATGCAATAAAATCACAACTACGAGTAACAAATGTGCCCTCGACAATAGCGGTATCGTATTATTAGTGTAAAATTATCAAGAAATAACCGTAATCAATATAGCGTTATGGATAATGAGAGAATCATATACTCAAATCTATTACGACGGAAATAAAAGCGTACCTATTTTTTTTAACCATAAAGAAAATTAAAAGCATTAAAAATATTAATAAAATAACATTTACCTATTTCAAAAGCATTATGAAAGGAAACGTTGTGGAAATTCGTTTTCGCTTAATGTTCTCATATATTCTACGTGCGGGCATCGCAATATGCGGGATACGTTTCAGGTAGGCGCACGATTTATGAAAAACGTTGCCGTTACAAAGCCGTGGTTCAGATTGCAGTAATAAAACAATGAACCGTTACCTCGTGTTGTGCAACACTAATGATACCTTCTCTGAACGAGACTGTTACTTTTTTTATGTGAATTATTTCGTATCACTGACCCTTTGACCCTTTTTTTTTTCTCAAATGTAACGTAACCCTTTTATCTTCACTAAAATCTTAGTACATACGAGTATATAAGGTATTTTGTTTAATTACAACTTTTTTGCATTTACTAACCATAAACGAAACATTACGAATAATTTAATTGATATACAAAACTTTAATACTATAATAAGTTTCCGAGTATTATTTGCTTTTGTATTTTGTCCTTTTAATATTATAAGAAAAAAAAACAATTTTCGGAGCTCAAAAGATCGACTCAAACAATCTAGTTTTAGTATATTTTAAAAAAATGATATATGTTTTGGCGGGTAGCATATGATCGATCGCTATAGAGATCCTTTGGGGAGGTATGTGTCTAGCAGTGGGCGTCTACTAGTTGATGATGATGATGATGATAAAAGGTTTTAATCCTACCGAATAGTGAACATTGTTTTTGTACCTGTTCATAGTTTATGTCTCAGTTTGTTTTTTCTTCGGTCCTACTTTTAAGTAACCAGCACTTGCTGGTAGTTTGTTTCTCTTTCTGTTGACTATTTAAGTAGGCGCCGCCGCAGCGCCTGTCATTTTATCGACAACCTTGTGTAAATTAGGTGTCCCATTGAAAATAGGTACAAAGATTTTGAGAGAAGTATGTGGCATATAACTAATATCAGGAGAACACACCTCTTAAAATTATATTATTGTAATGATTATGTAGAAGTCGAGTATACCTTTTTAGATATCCGAGAACACATTTAAAAATAAATGTGTTATGTCTAATTCGAAACCGCTTTAACCGATTATAAACTTTCTTTTTTACTTTGTGAGAGAAAAGGAGTTTCTGAAAACGTACGAAAGTTGCTGATTAAGACACAGTGTTTCGCGTAAAAACTTTCTTATGCTTAAGTACACGAAAATGATTTTTCCAACTTTCCTGTAGAACGCTCGGTACATCGTGAACGAGTTGTTTTTGCTAAAACTTTATGAAGTGTCCTTTTTCATAAATCATGTATTATCTTTATAAGACATTACTAAGGAGCTTATTCTATATATATTATTTATTAATTTTAAGCTTCAAAGCATAAATTCGTACATAAAGTGGACTTAATGCCAAATGGCACTCTCTACCAATCTGCCTCAGGGTTGAGCAGAGATAAATATGCATATAGGGTGCGTAAACAGAATAATACAAAAAAGAAAGATAAAATAATAATAATGTAAATAAAGATGAGAGAAAATGGAAGGTGATACACATATAAATGAAACAACAATTTTTAAATATACATACATATATAATATAATAAAAATCATTTTAAAATATCATACATAAGGAATAATAATAAAATGTACAATAAATTACATATAATCAGAAAAAAGAAAGGAATAAAAAAGGGTTATTATGAAAAGAGAAGTTATTCTATTAAGAAATGGTCCAAGAGCATACGTTTAGAAGATGGCCTAGTGATAGCTTCCCGTATCTTAGGATATACCTATTATATTAATTTAATCTGGAATCATAAATAATGTTATGATTTATTATGTGGTAATATGATAATTATAAAATTGTAGTGTTTCATTATATTTTTGGTAACTGCACTATAGTATACTAATAGTAACTATATTCAATACACCCAGCTGTTCTTGTAAGTTTGAAAAAAATATCAACATCCGGTATATCTAGAAATTTTCAAATCGAAAATATGGAAATAAATAATCAATCATTACATTTAATTTCAAAAAGTTATAACTTTTTCGCATTGTAAGTAAAAGAGGCCTGAGACCCAATTAAGGATAACGAAACATTTTCTTTCTTAGTTCTCTACTCTTAGATATATTATATTCCCTTATTTGGGAAACTTCTTGAAATCCTGAGAATCTCTTATCACCATTTAAAACATTTGTTTAGTACTGGGTGTCCCATAAGTTCCTTGAACTAAAAAAAATATATATAAAAAAACTATGTACAAAATGAAATTTTTATTTATTGTTTAGTAATTAACGTTAAAAGGGAATAATTTTTTAATAATCTCTTAATCTAAATGTGCTCCATTTCGTTCTTGGTACTCCTGTAAACGACTACTAAAATTTTCTATCACTGCACGGCAAGTACGCTCTGAAATGCATGACATTTCTCGCCTGATATTTTGTTTTAGTTTATCAGTTGACCGCGGATTTGTTTAGTAGACTTTAGACTTAAGGCAACCCCATAAGAAAAAGTCCATTGGACTCAAATCCGGGCTACGTGGTGGCCAGGGCTCTTCAAGATATCACTTTGTTAGGGAAAAGATGACAGACGACGGGCATAAGTGTCAGTTGCCCCATATTGTTGAAACCATCTCCCAGTATTGAAACTTGGAAAATTTTGTAACTCTGGTGTAAAAAAACCGCACGACCATGTTCGTTCTTCAAAAAGTATGGGCCTATAATGCCATGCGCTGACACAGCCACCAAAACTGTTACTTTAGAGCTATGTAAGGGCCCTTGATGTTTGCGACGTGGGTTTACGCTATTCCAGTAGTGACTATTTTGTATATTAACATGGCCGTTGACGTGAAAGTGAGCCTCATCAGAAAATAATACTTTGTTAAACGAAGTAAAGCGGTTCATCATTTCATTCACGAAATTAAGTCTATTAGTAGGATCAGTATCATTTAATTTCTGTACTAACTGTATTTTGTATGGATGAAATTTCTAATCATTCTTTAAAATCCGCTGTAACGTCGATCTAGGTATATTTAACGCACTGGAACGCTTACAAATAGATTGAGTAAGATTTTCACAGACTGACTCTTGCACTACGTCGATGTTTTCTTTCGTCCGTGATGTTCTTGCGCGGCCCGATCGTTGTTTATCCAACGTAGAGCCTCCTCGAATTTTTGGACCCAATTCTTAATTGTTTTGATGACTAGGACAGTCATTAAATGTGCGTAAATTGCGATACTTTCTAAATTTACGAACCGCAATGGTGGCCGAATCATTGTTGCGATAAAACTCATGCACACAAAATGCACAGTCCGCTCCGGTGAAACGCTCCATGGCGACTGAATTCCGAAAGACCGTTGGTGCACTCCGCACGCCATCCCTGTGCGCCATTTAAATTTTATTCGAAATTTTAATTTCAAGGGACTTATGGGGCACCTTGTATATAATGAGGCAATGATAAAGTGACTACTGATGGTAAGTGATACGGTTTTTTTTAGTATGGGGAAGAGGTGGCCGGACGACGGACCTTAAAACAATACCCTGCTTCTGAGAGAAAGTCCGGATTATGTGGTATTTCAACCGAATAAAACCTCCTTGGTGGTCGAATTCAGTACATTAGGAGGCGTGCCGAGATTTCTTAAAGAACGAAATGAACTGCAGTACACTTAACCACGTCCCAGAGAGGAACCGTCCACGTTCTCTAAAACTCTCGCTGTGCTAGGGCAAACATTAGATCACTTCGTATTTGCCGTTTTATTATGGATCGTTTAGTAGGTTACAAGTGCTCACGCCCTCAAAACCCGTGCACCCGAAGACCTTTTTGGGCGCATTTAGAAAGGCTGAGTTTATCTGGGACATATTCGTAACAGCCCTCGACTACATAACAGAAGTGATACGGCTTCCTATAATAATGATGCGCTAGGAAATCAAAGAAAACTCCGTATTGTCGTATTTGACGTAAACTTTTCTCGTATGTAAAACTGATACATATATATACGTAATTTCTTTGTTATTTATGTAAGGACGCGTTCGTAGCAAATTCTGATACGTCATCTCAAAGTAACTGGTAAAGTTCTGTAATGTCCACTCTGGTCAGTCTATAGATGAGCGACCGCTAGTGGTGAATCAATGGTGAAATGAAAGGTGAATTTAAAATTTACTTATTTAAAGCGATGAAAAGAAATGAAAACCTTTACAGAGAACACGTGTTATTTAATTTCAGTAACATTGTGCATAGATAGGTCCTTATACGTACCCATCTTTAGTTAGTATTATCGGTTGATCCTTTCGGTATATTAACATAAATGACCACCTATCTGTTCAAGAATTCTTAGACTAGCGCTTTTAAATGGAGCAATAAATTATTCTCGACGTAAGCATTTTTAGATGGTGAATTACGTAATGGCCTACGCGTCTTTTTTGATACGAATATGTCATAAAGTTGGGGTCGTTTAATAATGTAACAGTTCGAAACAATTAAAATATACGTTCTCATATAAATGTCAAAAACAAGTTTTTAATATCTAATTGAACTCATCTGTTTCATGACTAAAAAGTATTTTTTGATATGGTTTCTTGATAAATACATTTTCGATTATTATCTCTTTACTGCCTTGTTATGTGAATAGAATTAAGGTGCTATTTTACACTCACCGATATACCAAAATCGTCGTGCGCCACACTTAACACCGAGTGACGTGCATCACTGTCTCGTATACCACGTACACACGCAAACAGTTCGCGACATGGGTGAACGACAGTTGACGACAGGGCCCGCGCCCATCGATAATCGCGTAACTTGCCTCACCAAGAGCTATCACTCTTTACCTTGCGATACTTTCTCGCAGCTTCTCTCGTTACTAGTAGCTCACTTCGTTATTCACGATTCGCTAGCCTGTGACCGACGAAGCTGTAAAAATTGTTAAAAAGACTCACCGATACATCAACCGAAAAAAAGGTGCTATTTCTGTAGATATAATTACTCCGCTTCACTCAATATGTCACTTAGCAAATGCAGGTTTTAATCGAGGCAGTTTTTCGCTATTTTCGGTTTTGTAATTTTTAATGCACATTTACTTCTTGGTGTAATAATTGTTTTCTATTTAGAATACACTAATTTTTATTATATTTTCATTGTAATAATATTTATAAACGATTTGTGATTAATTATCCTTCATGTGTCACATTTTCTTACAACATAATGATTTCTATTTTCTGAGTTGATTTTCAAAAAGAAATGGAGACCATAAGTTTGACTAATTATTTTTTCCCTGCAACTTAATAAGGTTTCATATTTTGTTTTCTTCAAAACTTACATGTTTTTTTTATTCCTCGAGTTATGTAACAATACGTTCTGATTCCCCTATTGTGAATTTAATCTACGAGTGAATTTAGTCTACAGATTATATTAAGTTCATTATCTTCAAGACTTCCGACGCCCGCTTTGCGTTGGCCCTGGGACGGATTATTATAGCACAGCGGCGAAAGGTTCTGGAAACTGTTAGCACAGGCCACCTACAGATACTCTAAGCAGAGGGGCGACAGGAGCACCAAAGAGCGTTTACGGAGTGGCGCAACAAACTGTCAAAAAAGAGGTATGCGCGCAAACACATTGTGAGGACGATCACCGAGGGGTTTTTGTTAGGTAAAAATCCCCCATAACGCTGACTTTCACCCAGAAGATGGGTATCTTATGAAGAGTTCTCCCCTGATAACAAAAAGAAGGCCACGGAACGGGTTATCATAGTATAGCGTTGAAGAAGCCGCGGTTGCATTCCAGATGGATCGATTCGACGGGTTTTAGTGTGTAAATCACAACGTAGCGACAACTTTTTCCCAGAAAGCAGGGTTTAGAAGATTTGCTACTCCGATACAATAAAGAGCACATTATCTCTCAAAAAAAAATTAAAAGGAATCATCACAACCGAACAATGAAGTATTTATTTTTATAAAGGTTAAAGAATGCTGAGTGAATGTGACACCTGCCTTATTTCCATATAGATAGCTTTTCGAGTACCAAAGACGATTTCACTTTAGATTATTTTGTAATTTTGTAAGTAAGCTACTATAAAACGATGTTTGCTAATGCACGTAAACAGAATACGAACGAAAAATGCTCGTATACCATATTAATATAATATAAACGAAATTTATTCAAAATATCCTTCAAGATAATTTTTTCTGCTAATATTGTATAATGAGAGTTAATGATTTTACAATCCCTTATTGTCCCGTTTATTTAAGTCGCTGAGCGTATCATACTTTCTGCTAGTTACAACAATACTAGCAGTTAGCATTACTAAAACTACTATTATACACTTTCACTAAGCGAACTCTCTTAGGTTTGTCAAAAATCAGTTATACTTATTGAAATATGGATTTTCGTAGGTATAATGAATTTTTGACTAGTAAAACACCGGTCCTTTTTGTCTCCCCAAAACACAAACTAAGAACAAAGAAGACATAATTATTACTATTTATATATAAGTTATTTACAATTTGGTTCTCAATGGAAAACAAATATCTGAAAATTTCAATAATTTTGAAAATTTATAAATACTTTCGTTATTAGATTTTGCATCCAACAAAAGTTGAAGAGTAATAAACTAAACACTTTGTATAATTTACATAGTATTCTTGCAATTCAAATATAGTGTACTATTTCAATTTTTATCATTTCATTCTACATTAATTTTAATTTTATCCGCCGCGCAAGTAACACGTTTTAATTGACTAGTTCACTTTTTCTTCAAAATACTGTAAAAAAAAGTAATAATGAATAAATGTGTTAAATGTAACAGAAATATAACAAAAAGGAATTCTGGATTGGAGTGCTACAAATGTGAAAAAACTATTCACAGTAGTACTGTATGTATGGGCCTTACCAACAAGCAACTGGCTGCCCTTCACGCTGTTGAAAACCTAGGTTGGATGTGTCAAGAATGTTGCAATTCATCGGCAAGGAGAAGTCCATGTTTCGTACTCGACGAGGAGGAAGAAGACGAACTAGGTTCAAAATCTTCGGTGCAAATTAACGTTAAATAACTTCTTAATGAGATGTCAAGAGAGATGGAAAAAGCGATACATAAAGAAATGAAAGAATATATGCAAACTATTAAATACCAGAGTGATAAAATGGACGAAATAATAGGAAATCTAGACTACAGTAAGCAGTCAATACAAGACCTGAAACGTAGAAATAGAGTTGGCAAATAAAAACTCTAGCCTTGAAATTAGACTGGGCTCTTAGAACAACGTCTACAAGAACTAGACCGACAAAAACTAAATGACCACCTTGAACTCTTCAACCTACCTGTAATAGAAAATGAAGATCTTAAATTGATAACTAATCAGATGGCCTAGAAAATACTATAAACTATTAGCGACATAATTACTGTGAAAAGGCATCCAACGCGAAGGGATAAATCAAATGTTTTGCAATTAAAAATGAAAATGAAGATTGAAATTGAAGGTGAAAGATATTTTGTCTAATTTAACAGAAAAAAAGTAGCTATGAAAACATACTATTAAGGGAATATTTAATCCCCTATAACAAAAAACTGTTATGGAATGTTAAACAGCAATTAAAACAAACCTATAAGTTTATCTGGTGTAAAAATGGTGTAATTCGTGTACGTAAAGATAATGATAGTGAAATAATTATAATTAGATCCACAGAAGATATTAATAAGTTAAGTATAAAATGAAATACTCAGATTATAATATTTTATATTTTTAATAAGTTATATTTCTTTTCTTTATTTTTTTTAATGTATTTTATTAAGGGCGAAATATCTGAGAAAAACAATTGTTTAAATCTAAATTTATGGAAAGCGTTCAAAATGATATTGTTAATTTACTTTGTGTACACATTAACATACGTTCATTAATAAAAAAATTCTCCGCTTTGCAAGAAACCATTAGTTCACTGAAACGGCAGCCTGATTTAATAATATTGTCGAGGTTATTATATCCGAGTCTCTAAGTTGCTTAGATAATAGGTATGGTTATGAAATGTATACGAAAGTGCGTAAGACACGTAGAGGTGTTGGTATAATCGTTTATCTTTATATTTTAGTTTATATAAATCATTACTCCTGCCAATACTTTATACTTAAAATGTATTTTGTTTAAAATAACTACCCAAACAAATTACTCCGCGACGTTGTACACAGTCTACCGTCCGCTTAACAATAGTAAACATATGTTTATAGACGAGTTACACGTGCTCACTAAAGACAGATTTAGATAACGATTTGTAATAATTGGTGACATGAATCTTGATTAAAAAACTGACAGCCCTGTAATTCATAAGTATAAAAATCTGATATATAATTTAGACAATCGAATGATCGTACTCGCTTGTGTGTGACCGTGCGCTACACAGGTGTCCCAGAATATAAAACTATAAGAAATCAGAAATTATTTAAACAACAGTTAAATGAAATAATTGGATACCGATAATGAACATGGCTTGTCCCGATCAAATCTTGCAAATTGAAAACAAAATCATCACTTGTTATGATAAAGCTAGAAGAAAAATTAGAGTAAAAATTAATTGTCATAGATATTCTAATACTTGGATAAATAATGAGGTGATAAAGGCATGCCAGGTTAGGTATAAATGTTTCAAAAAATGTAAATAATAATAGATATAACATGACTTTAAAATTACAATGTAATAAAGGAAGAAACTATGTAAATAAAAAAATAAACTACACTAAAAATATGTATATAAAAAACTAAATTTATTCATATAACAATAATCATCAACGGCTTTGGCCATTAATAAATAGACTAATAGGTAAAATAAAAACTCGCTAGACAATATTATCACACGTTCTTTTAGTAAATCAGGTATTACAGTCAAACATTTTAATAGAGGTGTACAGGATATAATACCTAAATGTACAGTTTCACTACTGGACAGAAACACTTACAAAAACTCAGATGTTATGTGTCGGTTGTCAGTTGATACAGTGTCGAGTCAAAAGTATTTAGGTTTAATTATAGACGATCGTCTAAACTAGAAACGTCACATTAACATCGAAGGTGACAAGCTCCGGGCCCTCCTGGCTAAACTATCTCTAATAAAAACAAAACACCTTTTTCAATCTTATTGTTGTTGAATAAAACACTTGGTGAACTCATTATTTCATACGGGTTGAGTCGTTATGCTGTACATCACACATATTAACCAAATTTATGAGCTACAATTACGTATTCTAAAAACCATTGTTCACGTAAAAGAAACATTTGTATAATAATTGTCACCTACTTTTCAACCACTGTAAAATAATACCAATTCACACAAAAATAAAGTACACACCACTAACAGAACAATATATTAATTCTGAATTAATAAATAAAATAAGTCACAAGAACATCACTAGAAGCGTTAGTAAACAAAAGTTGGTCATTCCAAAATACATTAACCACTACGGCAAACGGGTACTGGAATATACTATACCTTATCTAATCAATAAATTACCAATAAGCGTTGTAGATCAATAACAAAAATTATAAACATACATTAAAAAATATTTCGTGAATCAACCTGTGTAGTGTGAACCATTTTTTTCTGCGAATACTTGAGCTATCCATTTATAACGTTCTATTTCTACTTCTGAATTTGTATCTTTTACTATCTGTTATTTTAAATTTTATTTAGCAATAAGATTACAGCGCACAGAAAATCCAACTGTGGTTGTTGTTCTGTTTTTTTATTTCTTTTTTCTTTACATTGTGTGTTCATGTATATGAAATAAATGAATAATAAAAGAAAAAAATATTGTCATTTTTGGCAATCAAAAACAATTTTTACGAACAATTTATTCTTTATACAAAAAATTCTAAACTGAGCGGAACGATTGATGTAACAATTGAATTGTACTTCCAATTTTACAAAAAAATACTACGCAGCAAAAATGTAGGCGAAATTTTAAAGTGTACTTTTCTATCTCTTCCGGTATAACGCAAAATTTACAACTTCTATTTCCAACGCTTTCAATTATAACATTGGTCGCATTTTTGATTTAAAAAAATGTTTTACAATAAGTTAAGAAAAAATCTATAAATATATGATCGTATTATACAAGATAATTCAAAAGAAAGTTCACATTTAAAAAATCGATAAAAAATTAAAATACAACATTTGGGAATTTATTTCTTGAAAATTATATCGTTCAAGTGTAAATCGTCATATTTACGGCATTCATTTAATCGAGCTCTAAAATTTTCTATGACGGCTCTGCATGTATTGTCCTTGATGGCTGCCATTTCGTGACGGATATTTCCTTTTAATTGTGCCAAGGAAGTCGGTTTATTGACATAAACTTTAGATTTGACGTAAACCCACAGAAAAAATTCCACAGGGGTTAAATCGGGACTTCATGGAGGCCAATTTATGTCTGGATATCAATTTAACAGGAAAAATTTGACAAGCTCGTTGTAAAGACCTGTTGGACGTGTGTGAAGTTGCTCCGTCCTGCTGGAACTATGTTCTTTGGTTATATATAAGAAAGTTTTGCAGTTCAGGCACGAAGAAGATGTCTAAAATTTTGACATAACGGTCCGAATTCACTGTAACTGTGCGTCGCCTTTCATCTTCAAAAAAGTAAAGGCCGATAAACCCTCGCGCCGACATTGCAGCCCGTACGGTCACTTTAGGCGAATGTAGGGGTTTCTGATGTTTGTGTTTTGGATTAGTTGTACTCCAGTATCGGCAATTTTGTTTGTTTACATGTCCACTGAGATGGAAATTAGCTTCATCCGAAAAGAATATGTTGGTAAACATCAAAAAGCGCTCAATCATCTGTTTTACGAAGTCAAGCCTCTGCCCAGAATCCTGAGGCTTAAATTCTTGCTCTAATTGATTTTTGTAGAGGTGCAACTTTAAATCTTTGTGTAAAATGCGGAACAACGACGATCTATGTACGTTTAAAGCATCAACACGCTTCTGAATCTAAAGGTCCTGGGTTGTCACGAACAGATTGAGAATCACTTTCCCGCGTTGAACCGGTCTCTTCAAACTTTTTGACCCATATATCAATGAGTTTACGGCTTGGCGCGTCATTTAAATGTCGAATATTGCAAAATTTTCTACGCGCTACGGTCGCTGAATTACTGTTTTTGTAAAACTCGCATACGCACAATGCACGGTCCGCTCCCGAGAAACGCTCCATAACGACTAAATATCCAGAAGCTAAGTTACCGAATGACATACCCCCGCGCCCCTCAGAATAGTTGCATTCACGCAATAAAACAAATTTCACCTTTCTTTTGAGACACCAGTATATATTCATTTAGAGAGGCTAAGGTAGACTTCGCGATTGACTAAAATGTGTTGTATTGTAAACTTAAAAGTTATCATTTTTGATTGATTTTATTATAATTGAACACCAATGAAAGGGAACCCTATAAGAGAACCAGTGAGTATATTTTATTTTCACTAATATTATTACTACTTATACAATATATATGGATTGTTATAAAATTCTGCTTGATTAGGTGGTTTAAGTGCAGCACTTATTTTTAGATCACAAGTAAGATAAATTTGTGTGCGTCTAAATAAAGATATATATTTCTGTACGCTGTCTACTAATTTTATAATTCACTAAAGAGAAATTCTGTATAAATATTAAATGTGAAATAATTGATTTGTCTAATATTAATTCCATTAAAAATAGTGCTGCTTTACAGTTTCTATTAATCGCTGTTTAATTCTTTTTCTAGTGTATTATTAATAATAAAAATACTAATGATATTTCATATTAGTTACATAAATAGGTCAAAGATTTTGATGAACGTAGAAATATGTATTTTGATGTACTGGAAAATGTAGCGAAAGCAAGTGTGCCTGGCTACATAGAGAAAATATTTAATAATGTAATATAAACTTCCACATTATGTTAGATTTATGTGCTTTCATTTTCAAGTACAACCTAGTGATCATGTTTAATTTGAATAAACATCGCGTGGTACAGCAATGCGCTTCCCCGAGCTCTTTGATTATACCCTTTTGCTAAAATCTAAATAGCTCTTAAACTTAAATATATTTTGATTTGAAATTTAAACTTTACTTTTTACGTCCAGTAAGCTTGGAATATAATAGACATGGTTCTCGTGCAAAAAGTATTATTTATTAATTTGCAAATATTTACAGCTATATACCCATACACACAAAACTTAAAATTAAAACTTATGTTACATAACCCATTTCCGATTATAGTCACGGTGCGCGGATAACCAGTATCTAGAGAAACGATTATCTTGGCGTTCAGTGAGTGCTTTCAGAATATCGTTATCTGCCCCATGGGCACTTGTCCAAAACGAAGCGATACTATTTCTAAATATGACAATGTAATCGGCCTCCTACTCGGCTGCAAACAGTCTGCTTAGTGAAAAGTGTACTACAATAACGAGGCATTCTCATATTATTATAAAGTACACGTATGATACTCCGCGCACGGTACAGCTGACACGTGTAGAAATTTTGACAGTAAGCCTTGAACAATATCAGCTTCACCTCTTTAGTACACCGCGAAAACCTACTTGCAAGCATGTTACCGCGAACTGCTACGGTTCTTCTTTCACGATCTATGTCCTCATTATCACTTATATACTCGGTCGGGATGTGCCCCAAGTATTTATTGCGGACCACCCTTTTAATGATCTGCTTCCTTAGATACACTGGAAGTACTCTTTCCGAACTTCTTCCACATTAAAATACCGTCATTTTTGTTTTGGTAGCATTATATAGCAGGCCACGACTCCGTGCAAAACGCTCACAAATATTAAGAAGAGTTTTTAGTCCGTTAATAGAGGGGCTGAAAAGCACATTATCACCTGCGTAACGGAAATTGTTAAGGCAAGTGCCATCAATATAATAACCAGTTTTTTTATTTCTTAGTTCCTCGATCAAATCGTAATGTATAAACGAAAAAGATCCGAAGAAGTAAGTCCGCTCTGATGTACACCATATATTAACCGGTATTCATTAAACACACAGTTACCCCAATTTTACGACATTAGTCTGGTTCTCGTACCAGAATCTCAACAAATTTACGGTGCTAGGCGGTACTCCTGACAGTAACATTATTATTCTTTTGTGCATATCTTTTGAAATACGTATTTTAGATACTCACTAAAACCAATGTTTTAAAATAGCTTTGCGTACGAATGAAGTGAAATTTGCATTAAGTTAATATTTAATTCGATTTGTCCCTTCACTTATTTGCTCTTCTTGTATATAATAAATATTCTATTATATGTGTATATATATATAATACCTGACTCTT